>OY757912.1:129752691-129826951 GCA_963585895.1 Sepioteuthis lessoniana
TATATTAACTCTGTTTTGATTATGTTTTGGGAATGTAATCCAAACAGAGATCATAGATGTTAATCTTTTATATTAACGGCAACATTTTTTCGAAGCTTTAAAAAATCATATTTTCTTTTAATTAGAAACATTTTTCGTCTTTTGTAGATTTACATGACGATGTGCCAATTGGTGCTAATTGGTCATAATTCTTGACAAATTGTATCGGTAAAGTCCATCCAAAATAAAATGTTGTCTGATTAAAAACTGAAGCAAATTTTGTGATTATAAATTTAAAAGCAATCTGGAGTAACATTAGTGAAAAGGATTTTTTATTTTTTTTTTAATTATTGACTAAATTTGTTTATTTGAATAATAAAGTACAATAAAAGCGTAAAAGTTCCAACTTGCTTGGTGTGTGAGATAGTTGTGCATTTCACAACCATGCTGGTGATCGGGAAAAGTAAGAATTTTAAATGCTGATTTTCAAGGCAAACTTTTTTGTCTTGAGATACTCGTAATAACATATTCGGTCTTATACCACACGAAGTAAAGTTAACTAAACAATGAACCACTCGCTTCTTTTTAGTTCCAATTTTTTTTGATAAATAGCCTGAAATGTTGTGATTATTTCAACTTACAGAAATTGTGAAGAAAATAGTTTTATTTATCTTGTCGTATCAATTAAAACTTTTACATTTTTCTTTTTACTTTTTCAAGAAAAGAAAAATTGTATTACGATAAAACTAGTCATTATTGATTCGAACCAGAACAAAATAGGCTAACAACCTTTACTTAAAGAATGCAATATCAAAATCATAATTAATATAAATTTTCCGCGTCTAAAATGTACCACCGAGAAGTAACTTTGTGCTTCAATAAATTCTGTGCCGCTAGGAGTGCTTGATAAAATCTTATTTCAGACTGCAGATGAAATTCACATTCAAATTTAATGTATCGATTTCTTATTGTTGAGAGAATTGCTGAGATCCAATCAAATAGGCTCCAAATAAAATATTTTCTTTCAATGTCTTCTACTTCCTCCTGAGTGACGTCGTTTTCAAGATTAGTGCTTTTACCTATTGAATCAAGTAAGAACGATATTTAACAAATATGTTCGAAACTATTTCTAAAGGGTTTTTCATGTCTACAGAAAGGAACAGTTTTCTTTTATTAATCTTCATTAAAAAAAAATTCCCAAAATTACATGTAAATATTAGACACAACATTTTCAAATAAACTCACATTTCGTTCTTTCTCAAGTGCAAGAAACATTTTTCTATATTGGAATGTAATGTCCAATGCTTTATTCCGTTGGTAATAGTAAAATTTTTGGCGATAAATTTCACGTGCTCGCCAGCAATGTGTAACTGAAGAGTCTGAAGGATATTTATTTTATCAAGATTAGTGTTGAGTTCAAAATTTTCAATGGAAGATCTACTATTTTTTGCTTTTGCTTGTAAAGGTCTGTGTCTCCTTGATATCATTTTAACTATCACATATAAATCATATATATATATATATATATATATATATATATATATATATATATATATAAACAAAAAATGATTCCATTTTTATTTCGATTTAGGATAGGGATCAGAAATAGGGATCAGAAATGAGCACACACACTAAAAAGGCAAGATAGTGACTTCGGATGAAAGAAAATATCTATACGTGAGAGAATAAGATATTTCAAAGCAATGGTCAGTGCCTCACAAACCTTTACGAATCTCTTGAACGAGTTGGGTACAAACATGTGCATGTCTCTGTATATGTGAGCATGGTCACATCTATACGTACGTGTGTGTGTGTGTGTGTGTGTGTGTGTGTGTGTGTGTGTGTGTGTGTGTGTGTGTGTGTGTGTGTGTACAGGTGTGTGTGCGTGTGTGTGTGCAGGTGTAGATTTGGTTCTTGAATGCGCACGTACATATGGTCACACGTGATGTGGGTGTGCTAGTGTTCGTGTCAATTTTTCTTTTCACGAGGGGAACGTGATCACGCTTAAGAAGTAACTACTAAGTATTGCCCTTCCCTTGAAATGATTTGGTCTGCGTGATGAGCAGCATTTTCAATTTCATTGTCTCGATTCAAAAGTTCGGTTCCCCAACCTCTCACAACTTTACTAAAAATATAACCCTAATTACTATTGCCATTTTGTAAACGAGTAACCTTTGGATATTTGTATGACCTTCGTTATGATGTGACCTCTATTAAATACGTGAGAACCGTCACGTCTATTTGACCACTCACTTCATTGCATCTAATACAGGGCGTTTGTTGAGGGAAGGCGTTTCGTAAATTAGACAACAATGAGTTTGGTAAGTTCGATTATCCCAAATGATCAGTTATTTTAGATTTGGACCAGATTAAGCTAAATATCCAAACTTTCACAAACAAGAACAAAATATAAAATGTATTCATTAACACGTCGATTTTTATGGCAATTCTAAAGTAAATGTGATTATTTCAAATGTCAAAATAAAAATATCGGCTTCCTATTTTGATTTGTTTTAGTAAAATTATATCGTTAATATCAAACATCTTTCACATAACGAAGGATTTGGGTAGGAAAAAATCTTATATATATATATATATATATATATATATATATATATATATATATATATATATATATATATATATATATATATATATGTGTGTGTGTGTGTGTGTGTATATATATATATATATATATATATATATATATATATATATATATATATATATATATATATATGCAGAGAGAGAGAGAGAGACTAAGATTCACTCAGTCTGGCAATGAACATATTAGTAGTGCATCCATTGTAGATAAACATCAGCACTGAGGATTAATCTGCAGGACAGATTTGCCAGTCATAATTTGACATCTGGTATGTGCGTGCGTGCGCGTGTGTGTATGTGTGTGGGGGGGTGTTAAATTGGACAAAACTTCAATACGTAACAAAACCATTTTTTCATTTAAGAATTTCAAAACGAAGCAGATAAATGTAATTCTGAATAATCTTCTTTGATTTTACCGGTAATTAACTAGAAAGAAGTAAATTTGGTTAATATTTCACAGTTTATTTCGAATGAAATTATTTGTTGATTCATATTTGAAATAAACATCAAATATTGAATGTCTATGAGTTGACTTTTCAAAGTAGTCAACGTTAAGAAGAAGTCATAAACATCGTTATGATTATTTGAAAAGGAATTTCACTGAAAATTTACATATCCATTTACCGAGAAATACAATTTTCGCGAAAAATATTGTTTACCGTATCAGATGTGGCACAAGGCCATATGAATGGGGCACCCAATGAGACTCGAACTAACTTGTGAAGGAGTTTTGCTTGTCTTGCAAACCATTATACTACCTGAAGCACCAGACACTTGGTATCAGGAGGATCTTGAAGAAACACGATTATCGTTGTTTTAATAAAACTTAGAGAAAATCAGTCCGGCCGATTTGGCTTTTAGTTTTGTTTGTTTGTTTTTTTGTTTTGTTTTGTTTTATTAATTTTTTTTCTCGTAGAAAAAATATTGATATAAAAATCAAACATATTAACGAAATAAAGGTTTGTATAATTCTAAAATTACAAAATTCGCAAATGACACGATTAAAAAATGGATTTTACAAGTGCAAGATTTTATTGAGTTGTGGACTTGTAAATCTTATTCCTTTCAATTCGTCAAGACAATTATATTTCAATCAGAACTCGAATACCCATCTAGTTAGCATTAGAGAAAAAATTTCTGAAAGCTTCGATTATTTGGTGTATTTTATGTAAGTGAAATGAAATTAGTGAATGAAATATACAGTCGGAATTTTAAAAGAAAATCTTGTTATAAAATCAAAACCTCACTCAGTCGTTGGAGTAGAAAAGAATGCAAAAATCTTTCAAATCGATTTATCCATCATAAGATAGATTTTTTTTATTCATTGTAAATGGCAGTCATTGCGCAGGTTTATGGAACAATTATCAAGCAAAAGTGACAAGAGCGAAAAAAACCTTCCATAAATATTTTCTTTTTTTTTTTTTTTGGTATATACAAAGGTGAAGAAGAGATGGAAGACAGTATTTCGCTTTGTTTTATTTTCTAAATTTTATCGTTGTATTTTCTCTGTGTGTGTGTGTGTGTGTGTGTGTGTGTGTGTGTGTGTGTGTGTGTGTGTACGCGCACGCGCGTGTGCGTGTGTGTGTGTGTGTTGGCCACTGTGACATCAGAAAGGTAAGTAACCCTATAAAAATAATTTCCCGGTGATCGTCTATATCTCTCCATATAACCGACATCGATCATAGCCGTGAATATTTTATAAATTTAAGTTTACAGAATTAATGAGTAAGTCGTTTACGGAATTGACTCAACTCATCTGTGACTTGATTAACTTTCATTTATACTCCATTTTAGCACCACATTTTAATCAATTATAGATGATTTACAGGTCCTTAAATCTATAATCATTTTGCTATCCAATCAACAAACGCGATAGATAGATAGATAGATAGATAGATAGATAGATATCAACCGTAAAGATTATTGCGAATTTTGATTTATAATCTAAAAACTTGCAGTCAAATATTTTAGCGTTTAAAAAAGGCTCAAATTGCTTGTTCGATTAAGTTTAATCTAAAACAGACGAGAAGTGTGTTGGTAGTCTTGATGATATGCGTTACATTTTGACTATGTCACAATATGTGAAAAGATGTACTCAATCAGCTGATTAACTGTCGATGAACAGCGAATTATGCCACCGTAGCAACCCACTTCCGAGATGACAACTCCCACATCTCAATCAGTCTTCTACGAAGATCCAATCGACCAGACCCAACTCCAAATATGGACGAGGCACGTTGGTGGCGTGACATTAGAATCTCACTGGGTTTTCTTGGTCTTTTCGGATTGGCTACAAAACTGCATTTTTTCTATCTTTAGCTTTCTCCAATCCCCTCCTCTCTCTCTCTCTCTCTCTCTCTCTCTCTCTCTCTCTCTCTCAATGTTAACTGCTGGTATGTACATAGTCTTGTGCTCCTCCTATCGTTTCATTTCAAGGCTTCAAGATCTCAGTTACTTTATACGCACGTGCGCTCAAGCATTACTTCTTCTTCTTCTTCTTCTTCTTCTTCTTCTTCTTCTTCTTCTTCTTCTTCTTCTTCTTCTTCTTCTTCTTCTTCTTCTTCTCCATTTTCATCTTTCTCATCTTTCCTTTTGTTCCGGCTAACCAACAATTACGATTTTAGCCTCCTTAAAATAAATTCAAATTTCTTTTCCCACGGTTCTTGAACACTTTTTCTCTATGGCGCCAACCAATTCTCTCTCTCTCTCTCTCTCTCTCTCTCTCTCTCTCTCTCTCTCTCTCTCTCTCTCTCTCATTGTAACCTCCTATCTACTACCTACACAAAGTTGTTTAGGACCAGCCTCTCTTTAGTGATACCCGGCTTCTGGCTATAAAAGCTGGCAAAAAGTCTTTGCAATCATCAGCCATCAACCGATTCCAATCATCCTGAATTGCACTCCGCTCAACTTATCTGAAACTTCTCACCGAAGATTCCTTTCACTCTCGTAAGTTTTTATCCGAATCAAATTTATTTTTCTTAAGTAAGTTTTGCTACAATAATTTCTATCTTCCCAAATCAACAATTCACTTTTTTTAGTGATCATTTCAAGCCGAATTTTTTGGAGTCGAGAAGATTTTCTTCATTTCCAGTCGATTTTCCCTTTCCATTTTTTTGATTCAAAATTTGTTCGAATGAAAGTGAGTTCCGATTGTTATGTAAAACATAATCTATGCTTAAATTTGAAACAATACAAGATGAGCATTTTGACACCCCACTTAACTGGTTTTCTCGTGTTGAATTTTGTTCAACCGATGTATCAAAATTGATGATTCTAACATAAATTGTAATGAGAAATATCATTCTTGGTTTAATTTATATGATGGGGACTATCTTTCTCTTAATATTTGAACATACACGTTATTTGATTCGTGTTATGTTGAGAATTTAGTTGTAATTTACTTTGCTAGTAATCTGACTTCGGCATTTGACCACAAATATGAAGCATTCAGTGAGATACAAACTCACTAACAAAAGTAATTCTATTAAACCAAGCAGGATGCCAAAGTTATAGCTTTTGTTTGCCAATAACATCCCATTTGTTCTGACTTTAAACAGATTTTCTCCGTAAAGGAAATATTGTTTACAAGAGCAATTGCTAATGTTTTATAGTGACACTTTTTTTTCAAACAATATTGAAAGTAAACCACTAAGAAATTATTACAATATCCCTAATGTCACAAGAATTGAACAAATATCTAAAATCTGATCCATTAAACTAATCAGCGTTTTGTCATTCTAAAAACATTTTTCAATTTCTAAACGTTTTTTTTTCCTTCAATATTATAACTGCCGATCTGTAATATTATTCAACAATCGTCTGCTGATTTAGCATTTAACACTTTTATATTGGTAGACTGTAAAGTATTCTGATTGGAGTATTTTCTCCTCGATCATGTATTTAATGACATTTTTCATCGGTTTAACTGACCAACCTAATATTTTTAGTGGTAGGAAAATATTTCCCCGTTTAAGAACAGGAATTTATCACAAAAGGGAAAATTGTGATTGTCTCTAAATCGGTAGATACTACCTTGAAATATTTCAAGTGATAATAATTTTAAAAACTTTTATGACCAGAAAAATACCCTTTTGTGAGTGAGTATTGCGTTTCATCTTTTAGCCAAGAACCAAATTTGAAAATGCTTCGCCAATATTTTATAATTAACCAGTGTTATATATATATATATATATATATATATATATATATATATATATATATATATATATATATATATATATATATATATTTTATAGTAGTTCTATCACAGATATGTATCACTCTCCAAATTATACCGCATTTGGTCTGCCACAAACCCACTAAGTTTGATAGTGACAACCATACACTGTTATAATATATATATATATATATATATATATATATATATATATATATATATATATATGTGTGTGTGTGTGTGTGTGTGTGTGTGTGTGTGTGTGTGTGTGTGTGTGTGTGTGTGTGAAAGTATTTATGAATGTATTTATTAAAGAACGAAATCAATTGAATCTGTTGATCTTTGATTTCTTTTATTACTACTTTCATTTTGAAAGTAGTAATAAAAGAAATCAGCATGACCCGTAAAATATAAAGCTTTTAATTTTGTCATGAAACCCATAGAATAATATGAATCAATTTTGAGTTTGCTGACAATTTGAATATACCAATCTGTTAATACTTAACTTCTGATTGTGACAATTGCATTGTTCCTACGGGTAACAGTGATCTGTGTTTAAGCCAAATTAAAACTGCGCTCATACTCTGATCACAGGGCAACAGTAGCAATAATTTTGAATGCTGTCTTACCATGTCCTCCTCATTTCCAATGCATTCATCTTCTCTATATTCCCTGTCATTTTTTCCCTTATATTACATGAAACTAAAGAAATATCAAAACCTGACTTATTTTGAAAAACCTACTTCTGGGATTCATTTTCCAAATTTCTTATTTTTTGTTCGGCAACAAAAATCTACTTGTGAATTGTCTTTTATGAAAAATAATCGCGCTTAACAAAATGTGACTGCCGCCGCTGCTGCCGCCGCCGCCGTTAATATCGTAAGTTTTTGTTTTTCTTATTAAACTATCGTTTGTTGTTTCCAGAAAAATGTCTCGTCAATTGGTGATTCTTATCTTGACAACCTGTTTCGTAATGGAAGGAATTCTCGCTGCACCTGCAGCTTCAGCCCAACTTGTCCCGGATGCTCTTTCCTTATTTATGACACCAAACGACATGGACAAACTAAGCAAAGGTGAGTAGCTAGATTTTTTATCTGAATCTAAAATAAAATTTCTCTCAATGAAATTATTAAGTTGTAATTTGGCTTGGCGAATCGAAAAAGAAATGACAAATTTCGAACAGACGCGCAGGAGGAAAAAGAAAAGAAAATCTTTTCAATGTAAAAAAAAAAAAGAATATTCTTTTTTTTCTTCAGGTTTAAACGATTAAAAAGAACTACATAGAATTTTAACATTGTTTTATGTGTTCGCTTTGGCAGTTAGAAATAAGCTCAAGTGGGTTGGATGGGGAGTCACTGAATATATATTACAACAGGAAGTTATAGAAAAACTAAAATGTTCTGGAAAATTCTCTACGTTCTACAACACTCTAGAAAGTTCTTGAAATTTCTTGCAAGTGCTAAAGAAAATCAGATACTCAGCATTGAATATGTCTAGAATGTTCTGGAAGAAACTTTGAAAATTTCATGATCGAATCCACAAAAGCATAGGTTGAGGAAAAAATAGGTATTTTCTATTGAGGCATAAGCAATTCGGAAAATTCACTTTCTCTTTCGAAATAAGGAAAAGTTAAAATTTTGTTACGTTGTGTGATTTTACGATTATTGAGGAGTAACATGAATATTAAAGTGAGTCAAAAGTTTTGCAATATTTTAGTAGTACGTGCTAATTTGCAGCGTGTATATCACATGGTAGAGGCAGTTCAAGCCGTGAAAAATACCCACTGTGGTTGGTAGTATTGTGATAGTTGGTGCGCTGATACGTTATACATTCCTTCACGCCGTGTGTGATTTGAAAGCCACTCAGAAGAATATGAAACATAGTCTTATTTGGGAACTTACACTTTGCAAGTTCGAACCGGGGCCATAACACAGCGGATTTCTTTCTAGGGATGAAATACATAAACTTTATGTGGAAATATTAGTCAAGTTAAGTTTCTCTTCCTATTTCTTTGTTTCCAAATAATGATACAGATCATTATAAAAGGCGGAAGAAAAAACATTTTTTAACGATTGAATGTATAATTCATTGTCGAGGGTAATTATTCATACATGTTCAAAATATTAAAGTGTCAGAAATTCATTTATTTTAAATTTTTCTAATGTTTTTTTTTTCTTTTCACTTGCAGCGACTCAAGAATTAGAAAATGTATTTAAGCTTATTCGACGTCGCAAACGCAGCCTGTCCTCCTTTTACATCCAGTTTCTCCACGATAAAAGTAAAGAATCAACCACACCCTATTATTCAGCTCGAATGTAAATGGCCTTCCTCGAAAATCGCTTCTCATATTTCTCTGCCAATCAAATGAGACTGAATCTATGACATCACAACAGGATAACTGACCAGTTTTTCACTCACTCACAATGTGCACTCCAAAACAATGTAACAAGAACTCTGTTCAATTACTGATTTTTTTTTTTTTAGCTTTTCCGAGAAGATTTGGCAAAAACAATGCCATAACTTTTCTTCCTTTTTAATAGACATTTTCTCAGCATTTTCTTCAATTTTGTAGAAATTTGTTTCCTTATTTACAGAAAAGGAAGATAACAAACACTAACATATTTTTCGAGTCTGTTTAGAATTGTTTTTTGTTTTTTTTGTTTTTGTTTTTTTGTCTTTTAATCAACAACTATTTACATTTACATGTTAACTCGTCCTAAAACAAAATGTTGGTCACCACAACCATCTTTTAGCTAGAAATTATCCTTAAGTTAAAAGTCTTAGGTTTACAAATGGTTATCACAGCCTGGCTATAAGGAAACTTCCATACAATTTGTTCAACGAACCGCACGTGATATGCTCCCTCCTACACAAACCTAGCATATTTGTTTTTCTTTATATTTAAGCTTATCAATCTATTTCAAATATGTTTCTAGGTGTTTCAACAGCTATATATATGTTTAACTCCTTCAACTAGCTTCTTGTCTCCGGTTTCTTAGCGATCAAATTTTGTGGTAAATTCAAGTCGAAGGACAGCCATTCTGTTATGACAAAATAGCAATTCAGTCAGACTAAATATTACACCAACCAAAAATCTTTAAAATGAATATAAAACCCACGAACATGTCCGAAAAACAATTCCCTTGTCTTTTCAATTCTTATTTTAATTTATCTGCACAGTGATTGAAAATCAACATGCACAAATTAAGTATTTATTTTGATTTTCTATTTTGCATGGATTATGTAATAACGCATTTAATTCTTTAATAATTAGTTGCTTTTCACAAAAACTGGCGTCCACTTTCTTGATCTCTCTTAAATTCTCAAATGTGTGGACGATTTGACAGAATAGATAAGTTATTTATGCATTTTTCGAATAGTAAAACTGAAAACATGTTTACATGACGCTTTTCGCATCGTTGGATCTGATTCGATGAAAGTTCAAACAGTAAAAAATAGAACAATGCAAACAGATCAAATCGATGTGATTTATTTGACCACAGATGAGTCATCATTCTATTTATTTATTTATTTTATATAAATACAACATTTAATTCTATCTTTTATCATGACCATTTTGGCTCGAATTTCAAACGTAATAATTTTAACTTTAACAGAATTTTTGCTGTAAAGTGTTTAATTTTTCACTTTCATTTATTGGTCAGATTAAAACTGATTATTCACGACAATCAAATTTTCACCACGAAAAAACTGCAGTCAGTGTTCAAAATTTCAAAGGAATCTCAACAATTTTCGTTTTCCTTTTTTTTTTAAATTTCCTTTTTCTTTAAATTTCAATTGATCATGTTGAGAGGACATTGATTTGTGATCTTGTCACAATTCACTATAATACCTGAGCTCACAATCTCCAATAAAAATCCTCTATTCTCTCTCGTCCCATCTGTCCGACACTTGCTTGCTAACATCTTATCCGCTACACACCAAAACATATATTGAATGTGATAACTGACTCTGACTGTGAGTTGTTAAATTTGATTCCCTAAAACCAATCCTTGCGCGCAATAAGAATTTTTATCTGAAGATTTGGCTCCGTGATCAAAGCATTACTTCAATTATTGGAATAATTATGAACTTGACATATTAAAGAATAGAATTAACCCCAAACTGGTCAAATACAGAAAAGCCTTCTTCTTGCCGTCTCTTTAGCCGTTATTCATGCGAACACATTTGAACTTCTCTCATTTTCATTGTTATTTGCTTTGTTTTATTTGTTTCCATTTATTTTGTCTGTGATCTCAAAAATATTCGTAGAGATTTTATCAATATATAAATGATTATTTGTCTTCGTTTCCATTCCAAAAGAAAACATTAAAATTATTCGAAACTGAAAATCTGTTTCCTTCTTTAAGGCTCGCGTTTCTCCTGGTATTTACTAATTCTTTTTTTTTTCTTGCAATGATCACCGACGACTTTTATTGTTATTTTTTTTCTTTTTATTCAATAAAATTCGAACTAAGTTCACATCAACTTATTTAATTTCTTTTCCTTCAAATGTTATTCGCTTGAAAACTCCCAAGAAAGCGTTAAACTATCCACTCAAAACTCTTAGATGTTTTTTCTTTCTCATAACTCTTGGCGTTTGAAATAAATTGTTTCTATGTCAATTGAAATTGTATTTTACATTCAAATAAATTAGAATAATTGTATCAAACAAGAAAAAAGGTGGCTTTTTCGGTATTTGTGAAAAAAGATTTTTGATTCCTTTGTATTTTTTTTTCTTTATTGCTCGTCATTTTTGGTTTAAACAGGGATTTGTTATAATAAATATTTCATTTTTACATTTGTTTTGAATTTGTTTTTTATCTTTTGTTTTGTAATTTAAAAATCAGTGCGGAAAAGCATTCAAATACATAAAAGAATCTTAATGTATTGAATTCTTTTCAATTTTTTGTCACATTAATTCTCTCTCTCTCTCTCTCTCTCTCTCTCTCTCTCTCTCTCTCTCTCTCTCTCTCTCTCTCTCTCTCTCTCTCTCTCTCTCTCTCTTTTTCAGCGCATTGAACACACTTGAAGAGACTTGTTGTCACTCTAACACCATTGAAAGACCATCAGCAAAACGCCAATGTGGAAAACTCTCAAGCAGTAATAAAAATGGAAATATTATTAATAATCCACCTGATGATGTTTTAAAATCGCTAGTCCTCTCTGTTCCGTTTTCAAAATTCCATCTTTGCTGCTTCTACCAGATCCATCTATTAACATTTGTTTCCTGTACGATAGAAACTAAATGATCATCTACGCTTACCGCCATCTTAACCAGACACAACCAATTTCCCCAAAAGATTTAGAAATAGAGAAACTCGATGCAAATAAAATATCTTTATTGTTTTTTCTAAGATGTCTTTTAAACTTTACAGTTAGGGAAACCGGAATCAGACATTTTGGTACGGGATGTTTCAGAAGAAAAAAAAAGGCCATCGTGGCCACTGGACATTTTGATGCTACGCATGATGGTGATATCATATTTTTTGTTTCTGGAGCAATAACGTCAATTTTCCTGATTAAGTCAATTTATTATCAAATCATAACATTTCAAATATATATTTAGTTTCAGTAGTAATATCAGAATTTTCATTAAAAAGAAAAATTAATGTTTGGGAATAGGATTAATGTTTTCGTTAGTGCCAATCTGTGGGTACCAAAATATCTGATGCTAAAAGTCTTTGACGATAAAGAACTATTCCACTGCATAAAACTGAAATAATTTCCGATTCCATTTGCTAACTGATCTGAGTACATATATTCTTCAATGAAAACACTTTGTTCTCAAAGTTCCAAAAGTAATTTAATTCTTTCATTCATATGACTTCTATCATTAATGTGATGGAGGGAAGATGATAGTTGGGAATACATTTTTTCAAATTTACTGAATATTCAATATAAGTTTTACCTTTTGTAAGATCTTACAAAATCGATAAAATTGTAGATAAATCTTTTTTCTTTTAGTGCGTAAAAGATTTCGTGTCATTAAAAATTGAACCAGTGTTAGCAGTTAGACGATGTGTCCAGAATTCTTTCTTTGTTATAAAACACTGGCAATTCTTTTAGAATCTTCATCTTTCTAGTTTGTAATATAGTTCTTCGATTCTCATTAAAGATTTCTTATAATCTGACATTCTTGTATTTCACCATTCTTAGTTCTGCTTCCAATTTCGTCACCTACTTCACTTTGTAATCCGTTGTTGTTATGACTGTATCAACTCGTCCATTCTTGACGTTTACTTTATCAATTTACGCCAGGTTTTCTTATATAGAGCGGGTTATCTCTAAATAAAAATCCCGGCTCAGATCGCTTGCAAAAATCTCAAAGAACAACGATTTTCTTTTGTTTTCTCTATTTCAATTGTTGTCAGCTTACATTTATATTGAATCCTTGGTTCTACGTATTGTAGAGAAGTACAGCTTGAGAGATCATTACCAATGAGCGTATCTTTACTATCAGCCTTCTAAACACATTACTGATTTGTCTCATCTCATCACTTGTTCCTTCCATAGTTTCATTTCAGATCCATCACTGCTGTTAGTGTTCTGGAAATAAGTGAATGTGCTGATCTCACCAACACTTCATAATGATTTTGATTCTCTTCTGCGTACTTAGTCAATGTGACTTTTTGTCCAACAAAATGAACACTTCTAAGTGTGGATCCAGTGAGTCTTCGAACAATTACAGAATATCTATTTTATTGTTTTTAACTAAGTTTCAGAATCATCGAATTTTTCCCAAATATTTTTAGCTTTACAATATTTGAAAAAAATGATAATTATTGATGCTTTCGTGCAACTGAACCAATCGTTTCTGTCGTGTATACATTAACTCCTTCTCTTATGCAGCCCCACCCAATTCTATAGATCAATAGTTCTAATAAGATTTCATTTGCAAAGACATTTTTGGAGGGGGGGGGGGTACGCACATTATCTACCTACCTTAGTTAACGGTGACCCGAAGGCTCCCTTTTTGAAAGGGAACCTTCGGGTTACCCTCGACTAAGTTCGCCTACTTACTTATCTATCTACACGTACAGTTAATTATATAGGCCAAGTGCAGATTAATCTTTGCACTATTTGCAAAAAGTTGAAAGGCAAATATTGAATATCATTCCCGTATCACAAACACGGCATTCAAAAATAGTCTCGTGATGTATAAAAGAATTTAGTATTTAACAAGATTCACATTCCATACATATTTTGTTTTTTCTATTTAAAATTTTTTCATCATAAACCATTTCACTTCACTGCGAAGGCTTTCATTTGACCGTAATCGACAGCAGCAGCAGCAGCAAAAGCGAAGTTCTGCTAATGTTTCTCAAGTGAATTGCAGAAAATGATATCAAAAGTTTTTTTTAGAACTTGGCATTAAATGATAATTGACCTAAATAATACATATGGGGACACAAAACGGGCTTATTCCTCGAGAGGATGAAAATATTTGCTTATGCAAAATGTGCGGCTTGGATGAGATTATTAATTGGCGTTTGAAGATCGTTTCAAACGCTCAAAAAAATTAGGTATAAATTCAAAAAAATTTGTATTCTCACTCGAATCTTATAATTCGACTCCCAGACAAGTCACTTTGTAGAAACATACAAAATGAATTATATTAAGTTTGGGTTGTATATTTCTAATATGTAGTGCCTCGAGAATCTGTAGTTTTTGCTTGTTATTTTGTTGCTCTAATGTTGTGTTTTCGATAAGAATTTACCGAAATTCTGTTATCGGGAATGAATGTTTTTTTTTTCGATGTTGTACAATGGAACTGATATCAGAAAGGTGCATTGTAAGTCTTCTCGATAAGGTAGTTGAGGTTAATAGAATTCATTTTGAAACCAGTGGTGATGTACTTAAAGGTCTTTAGCTACTGGTGCATCACTTTTGTAATACATCCTCTCTTGATGATGGCCCAAAGTTGGGCAGAAAGTACTTGGGAAATGCCTAATTATGGAAGGTTTATCAACTAATCCTCGCCGAATATCATAAGATTAATACTGCTACTCGAAAAGATTAACAAAAAGTATGTAGACAAAAAATGTCTATAATATTCAATCAAATATGTATCAATGCAAAAATGCTGCCAATATATATATATATATATATGTATATATGCATATATATATATATACATATATGTATATATATATATATATGCGTATGTGTGTGTGTGTGTGCATACATATACATATATTCACAGACATGCATCTTTGAATATACACACACACACACACACACACACACATATATATATATATATATATACATATATATATATATATATATATATATATATATATGTTTCCATATATAGTTGTGCTCGTGGTGTAATGGTTGTCGTCGGAAATAATGGACATGGTGATCCGAGTTCAAATCCTAGATGAAACTATTTGGATTTCACATAGTGTCAATACACTTGGGAAAGGTATGAATCGAACTATTCTTCCTCCAGCTATTGTTAAATAGTAGGGCAGGCTGATTTCTTTATCCTTGGTTAGACAACCGGTTTAGAAGAAGGAAAACTCTGAATTCAAACCAATTAAACTCCGCTTAAAAATTGACCTTGTGTCACATCCTGTCAGTGCAGAGGGGTTGGGTAAATACATATATAAACACACATACAATATATATATATATATATACACGCACATAAACGTTTCCAATCGATAAATAGATTGATAGATAAACACACATACTTACTTTCATATATATATATATATATATATATATATATATATATATATATATATATATATGAAAATGTATAAAATGAAAAATACTAGTACTTCAGAGGATTATTTTATTTATTGAATTATTTGTCAAAGTTTTTTTATATATATATATAATTATCGACATATATATATATATATATATATATATATATATATATAATTATTGAAATAAATAAATATGTGTGTGTGTGTGTGTGTGTGTGTGTGTGTGTGTGTGTGTGTGTGTGTGTGTGTGTGTGTGTGTGAAAAATTATATCATTTTATTCAAATCTACCAATTATCAACATTCCATGACAATACAAATCCGTCTTCCTGAATGTCAGACTGCTTCTTTCTATCTCTCTCCGTGTGTTTGATCTATCTATCTATCTATCTATCTATCTTAGTATACATAAACAATGAAGCCAAATTATTTAAAGGTATTTTGTAATTTTTCAGCATACATCTAACCAAATAAGGAGATAAATTGAAAAACCGGGCCTCTGTTTGATGATAGTGGTGAGGTTTAAAAATGATACTAGATTCAGTAATTTTCTGGGGTTTTCTATTATGAATATGGTGGAATCTTTAAAAATCGAAGTAGTGATTAGTTCCTAAATTATGTCATACGAAACTGTCATCTGTGTCTCTTTTTTGAAATCGCTAATGTGTACATAAATTCGTTTTTAGAGGTTACGAACAGATTCGCTTATCCTCTTTTTTATTACAATTTGGACATGGAATTTTTTAATCTCACTCTCTCTCTCTCTCTCTCTCTCTATATATATATATATATATATGTGTGTGTGTGTGTGTGTATATATGCACTGACATAATAGCATTGGGCCAAGGGTCATGGGTCCATACATGCAGCGCACGCACTGCGTGCTTTACTTATTTTTAAAGGATAGATAATTTTGTGTAACATAAAATTAATTTTTGATAATTTTTACAATCCTCTTTTTTTTTTAGTATTTCCCATTTTTCATTTCTTAGGATAATTGTTACAAGCGATATTATTTAAGGAGAGTAAGCAGAGAAAACGCCAGTTGGTTTAACGAGAAAAGACGCAGATAAAATCAATGAAGTTAGAAGCTTCCCTATTGCCTTGGTGCTGGGAGCATGTGAGACAGAATATAAGAATGGCGGGATGAAAAGCAAAAACATTTTTTGCTTACGTTCTCGCCATGGTTTATAAAAGGCCGTGGCTTTAGTCTTACCAGTTTTATTTTTTACCTTCAAGTTGTGTACAAGAAAAAGAAAAACAGACTAATAAAGTTGAAGATCACAGAGAGAAAGGTGTTGAAAAGTAAAAATTCTTTCGTTTGCTTTCCAGCCGTATTAAGCCAGCAGCCACTTTCTACTAAAGTAGTAATGTTTTTATTGCTTCGTGTGGCAGAAATCAAAGACTTGTCAATTAAAAAAAATTATAATCGGACAGATTTTGACGACAAATTTGTATGATTCGGTTCTGAACAACATTTTCGATGAAGTTATCATTCATATTGAGCAAAAATTTAAAACATTTGGACAATTCAGATTTATCGAATTGTTTAACCCTAACTTTTTCCCCCTTACGAAAAGATTTCCGGTGGAAGCGTTTTCTACTTTGGATGTATATAAAAACATATTTGAATGGAGGAATTGAAATGCAAGCTGAAATCAGTTTATGCTTCATATTTTGCAAAACAAGCGTCAAGCATCCAAGAAATCGCAGAGATAATACGGAAATTTGAACTAAACCAAGCTCTGGCAAAAGAAACTAAATTACTCCGTCTGATTCTGACTGTACCTGCCATATCTGTTTCCTGTAAGAGATCGTCTTCTTCACTAAAAAACTTTGTAAATAATTTACATATGAATTGTTTCCAAATTGAAGAGCGATTAAATAATAAAGACTTTTTGAAGAAAATAAAAGGTGCTGATACTTTTTTATAACAAAGTGATCAATGAATTTACCAAAAAGAAACGAGGAATTGAATTGATTTACAAATAAATTTTAATAATTCATTAGTTGTACATTTCATTTTCTCTGGTAACCATGGAATTACCAATTACGGGGGCATCAAATCCCGTGGAGAAGGGTACCAAGTCTGAAAAAAGGTCTGTTGCTAGAAGTATATATTTCTCTTATGAAAATTACTTCACTTCATATTCATAGATGGAGGTGGGGAACCAATAATTTTCCGGGAACGCAGAATAAGGCTCTCCTATGCTCTTTCCGTTTTGGGCGATTAGCCTGCATGGGGAACTGCATAAGGAACTGCATCCCCTGATTCCTAAGTCATACTTCGCCACTGCAACGGACACTTTTTATGAAAAACTTTTCTTTCCATTTCTTTTATTATTATTACTATTCATTAGAGTTTTTCACATCAGCGACATCTGATAGTCGTTCACTGGAGATTGAGTGACTGCAAGTCTCCTCAAGTCTTCAGGACTCTTCTCAGTATTCTGGCCGTTTTCAATAATGCTGTTGTTTGGCTGGTCTCCACTCGGCTGCCAACTTCTAAATCTCCCAGGCCCTTTAGTTACCGTGCCAAAAGCACCAATCACAATTGGTATAATTGCCACCTTCATGTTCCATAGTTTTTTCAATTCTCTAGTAAGGTCAAGGTACTTATCTCTCTTTTCACATTCTTTCAGTTTTATTCTGTGGTGAGCCGGGACAGCAAATTCGACAATTTTGCAGATTTTCTTTTTTTTTTTTTTTTTGTTGATTATTATAAGGTCTGGTCTTCGGGCTGAAATTAGATGATCCGTTTGTATATCAAAGTCCTACAGAAGTTTGTGCGTGTCATTTTATAGGAGAGGTGCTGGGTTGTGCATATACCATTTGTTGGCATGGTCAAATTTTAGTCATGTCTAGCCTTGTACTCCTTCTGTGCCAATTTGCTGCATTCGCTTATTATGTGATTGATGGTTTCATCTCTGTCACCGCATAGTCTGCACTTGCTATTTTGTTGCGTCTTATCTATCCTGGATTTGATATGATTGGCTCTTATGGCGCTGTTTTGTGCTGCCATTAGGAGAGATTCTGTTTCTCTCTTAAAGTTTCCTTTTCTTAGCCATGTCCAGATTTTGTCGTGTGAGATGTTGTTTATTAGTTGTTTTGCCGCGACCGGCCTACGAACGTAAACAGATCAGATTACACTTTCGCCCTAGAGAAATAACATCCGGGAGCGGCCGGAAATGATGAAGCCCTTTTTCGACTCTAACCGGCCGTTACAGCTAAGAGAGGGATAAATTAACATTTATCAACATTTGCAAAACACTTCTGCCAGAAATAATTCTATAAAAATGGAAGTAATACTTTTCGCTAGCCTAAACCGGGCTAAAGAAATACTTATTTTCTGCGTCCATTTTTTGTAGAAGAACTTTTTATCCACGTGGCGCGACAGAAGTGGAGTTCCCTTTCTTCCATATAAAAAGGCTTCAAGCGGCGAAAATTCAGAGGTCCCCGCGGACTTTCTCAAAATTTATGTATGGCACTAGACCTTGCTGTCTAGTTCAAGCCATAACCCGGCATACGTGCCCGGACCCAGATTTGGGTTCGTGAAACTGCTTGCCTTATCAGGCTCATATTGCATCAAGTGAGCCGATGAGCAGCATAGACCAGCAGGGTTCGAGTCTCGACTCGTTCCTGACCTTCCCCTCCCCTTTATCCCCACTTTAATCGGCCTTCGGGCTTTTGACCATGCGTCAAGTCGTGTCTGGTGGGAGGCAGCGATAAATAAACAGAGGTCTACGCGGACGCTCTCAGGGGCCATTCGGCTCCACGAGGATCGGGTCCTACGTTATCGTGGTTGCACCCACCTCACCGCCACTTCTAGTGGTAGATTCAACAACCTTTTTTTTTTACGGTCCTTTTTAAGGGCTATGAGAGGTCTCCTTCTGCGGGTCGGAGCATCTCTAACTGGTCAATAATGACGGCCTGGAAGCAAACACGAAGAGGACTCACTAAGACCAGCCGGTTTTAACCATCGCTCGGTTCCGCTCGTCCGTTTGGTTGCGCAGCGCTAAAGGCACGGCTTAGCCTTTAGCTATCGCTCCACTATCCGCGCAGCGCTAAGATAACGCCAATCTTTGCCTCGGCCTCCTGAACCGTTCGCTCGACAGTGCAGAGCTTTGGCGCGAAACAGCCTTAGCTATCGTCTCGATACGTCCGCACAGCTTTGTCCTGAAACAGCCTTAGCTACCGCCTCGATACGCCCGCACAGCTATATGGCGCGACAAAGCCATAGCTCCCGTCAACAATATGCCCGCACAGCTATCTGGCACGACAAAGCCATAGCTACCGACCACGACGCTCCGGCGATGCAGTGCACGTAACGACCCGCTGTTACGGACTACCCCAGCAACGCAGCATCTAGTCAACGTAACGACTCGCTGTTACGGGCTAGCAACCACGACTCCACCACCCGTCAACGATACGCCCGCACTGCATTCTGGCACGACAAAGCCATAGCTATTGTAAACGATACGCCCGCACTGCATTCTGGCACGACAAAGACATAGCTACTGTAAACGATACGCCTGCACAGCTATCTAGCACGACAAAGCCATAGCTACCGTAAACGATACGCCCGCACAGCTACCTGGCACGATAAAGCCATAGCTACCGTAAACGATACGCCCGCACAGCTATCTTGCACGACAAAGCCATAGCTACCGTAAACGATACGCCCGCACAACTATCTGCACGACAAAGCCATAGCTACCGACCACGACGATCCTACAATGCAGTCCACATAACGACTCGCTGTTACGGACAGTCCCAGCAACGCAGTATCTAGTCCACGTAACGACTCGCTGTTACGGACTACACTAGCATTGCAGCATTCAGTCCACGTAACGAATCGCTGTTACGGACTGCCCTAGCATAGCAACAACTAGCCCACGTAACGACTCGCTGTTACGGGCTAGCAACCACGACTCGACCATACCAATGAAATGTCAAAACCGGGACATCGATTTACCAACGACCGACCGATCTCAGCTGCCCGCGACGACTGTCCAACTGCATCCAGCGCCTCGACCGATCTCAGCTTACCAGCAGCAAACATCTAGCTGTATCTCCACGACTCGACCTACGCCAGCTACCCTCGTCGAACGTCCTGCTGCGCACAACTACAACTACAACTCGACCATACCAGCTAACGACGTAACCCATCCTAGCTGAAGACCACATACACGGACATTTACATACACGTTTGTAATTCCGGCAAATAAAATCGTCACTTTGTTGTACCTCTTATCTCGCCTTTTGTCTCCCTTCATTGTCTTTGGCTCTCATGCACACTCGCCGGCATTTAACTTAAATCATTTGCGGAGTCGACACGGTTATCGGCTCCGCAACAAGTGGTGACCCTTACGTGAGTGCAGTCGGAACAATGGAGGGCGGCGGTGAGTCAGACGCAACAGTTTAAAATGTCCATGGAGTTGTTTTTCTTCCCATTTTTGTTTCCTAGTTTTTGTCATTCTGTTATCTATCGTGTTTTCAGTATTGTTTCTGATGGCCGTAATCAGTCCTCCTTCGTATTTTTCGATGTAGTCTTCGAGTCGTTGTATGGATGTGTCAACGCTGTCTTCGATGCTAGCAAGTCCTCTTCCCCCCTCTTTTCTTGGTACATATAGTCTGTCCACGTCGTCTCTGGGATGTAATGCCTTGTGCATGGTCATTAGTTTTCTAGTTCTTTGGTCCATTTGTCTAAGTTCATCTCTGGTCCACTTGAAAAAAGGGTCCCGAGTATCTAACGAAGGGTACAGCCCAAGTATTTATTCCTTTGATAAGGTTTCTGCTATTGAGTTTTGTCTCGAGTAGTTTTCTAGTTCTCCTGAGATATCCTTTTTGAAATTTGTTTTTCATTTCGACTTGTTTGATGGTGTCAGCCTCCAAGGTTCCTAAGTATTTGTAGGTCTCGTTTTCTGCGAGTGTTCTGATCTTGTCTTGATTTGGTAGTTCTATTCCGCTAGTGAGATGTCATTTGCCATTTTTCATGACGAGCAGAGCGCATTTTACAATGCCAAATTCCATCTATGTCTTGACTGTGTATTCTAATTGTATGTATTAGGGTTTCCAGTACTTTTTCATTTTTTGCTAATAATTTGATGTCATCCATGTACATTAGGTGATTGACCTTTTCTTGCAATCTACTAAGTTTGTATCTGGCCGTGCATTTTGTGAGTATGTGGTTTAGTGGCATCATGGCAATTAAGAATAGTAGGGGTGATAGTGTATCTCCTTGGAAAATCCCTCTTTGGATCTTTGTTTCAGCCAAGGTTTTTCCTCCTGCTGTTAATTCAACTCTCCAGTTTTTCATGGTTTTTTCGATGAAGTTTATAGTTTCGTGTGATATTTTGTACATTTTGAGATAGCTTATTATCCAGCTTTGTGGAACTATATCATATGCCTTTTTGTAGTCTATCCAGGTCATAGCTAGATTTTTCCATCTGTTCTTGCTTTTATTTAGGATGGGTTGATCTATGTAGAGTAATTCTGCTGTGCCTCTGGGTCCTTTGCGACATCCTTTCTGTTCATTAGGGAACAATCCGCGGCTTATTAGCGAGTAGTATATCTCTTCCCTTATTTGTGCTGTTAATCTTTGCAACATCATCGGTAAACAAGTTATGGGTCTATAATTGTTTGGAGCAGTTCCTTTACTTGGGTCCTTTTGGATCAATGTGATCTTTCCTTTCGTTATCCAGTCAGGTACTTGCGCGTCTTGTAAGCATCTGTTCATTTCTAGTGCTAGTCTGTCGTGAATGGAGGTAAATTTCATGAACCAGAATCCATGTATTCTATCATGTCCTGGCGTTTTCCAGTTTGATATCTTTTTTAGTGTCTTTTTGAGTAATTCGATGTGTATTTCCGCTTTGGGGCCTTCCTTGAGTCCTTATAGTTTTTTTGTCATATCGTCTATCCATTCAGCCTTTTCGTTATGCTTTTTTGTTGCCATAAATTCGTCCAAAATCGTTCGGTTTTTCTGGAGTCAGGTTGTTGGTATGTTTTTGTGTCATGCCCACCCAATTGTTGATAAAATTTTCTTTCGTTGTTTTGGAATGTCCTGTTTTGTCTGTATTGTTTTACCCTTTGTCGATATCTCTTTAGTCTTCCTTCTTTCGCTAGAACCTTCTGGTTTATTTCCTCAAGTTGTACTGTTATTTTTTCTCGTGTTGTCTTTTCCATTCTCTTCCCATATATTCTAGGATCTTTCTGTTTTACCATTTGGGCTTGTTTTCGTAGATTTTTTTATCTGGGTTTTCAGTCGAACTTCCCATCCTGGTTTAGACTGTTTCTTCGTACATTTTGAGGGAATCCAATTTTCTCACACACTAATTTCGCCCCTGCATAAATTAGATCATTTAATTCAGATATATTATTTGTTGATACGTAAGGTAGCATTTGATTTATTCTGTTTGTTTCTGTTTTAAGTGTTCTCCATTCTATGTTTCTTAATGATGGAAGAGTAGTCTTCACACTGTTCATAATTCTTTGTAGGTTTTCTAGATTTGTCTGTTGTTCTTGCGATAGTCTTTCTGTAGGGTTACTTGGTACTGTGGCGTATTCATTTTCGACAGTTGGCAGTTCATTTCTGATATGTTGTTTTTGGTTGGTGCCACTTTATGTGTATGGAATTGTACTGTCTTGCGTCTGTGTTTTCTGGTGTATTTCTAGTATTTCAAGGTCAGAAAACCATCCTTTTTTATTATTGTTACAACTTGATCGGCAAGCCTTTGGCTTGTAGTCTGAAAACTAGCACATTCTTGCCAGATCTCTATCATTCTTTTCCTATAACCTCTTTGTGAAGGGTTGCTCCTAAAATAGCAGTGTAGTGCAAGATGGTTGTCTTCCCTGGTCCATGTTTTGCGTTTTGGTCTTTGATCGTTGTGGTTTCTAATATCGTCATTTATGTATCTGGAAAAAGAGCAGCCAACATTCGCAGGATGACGATCGGGTTTCCCATGTTGGCTAACAGGAGAGCACCTGCCGATCATGACACCCAAGCCTGTTGCCTGGGTCCCACGTTTTGTAATATTGAGATTGGACATTTTTATCATGGGTGGTTTATTGTGGCTATACCAGACCCAGGGGTTGTTTTTGATCTGCGCACCTGACACAGATGTGACCACGAACAATCATTGACTGTTCATAAACAGCGGGTCACAAAAAAAAGAAAAATCTGGAAGTAAATCTAAATCTAAGTTTTAACTTTGTTAAAGTCCGTTGTCTTACTTTTTATTGTATTTTTTCCCTGGCAACTAGAGTGGACTGCCTGAAAGATTTTTCCAGCTTAATGGGAATATCTTATACTTAACCTAGTTTTAAATGTGGTGGTGATAATTTTTCAAATGAGATTTCTGATGTTTATAGGGCAAAATACTGGGCTACAACGTCTATTGATTGGGAAAATCGTCAATACGGAGGGTGACGAGGTAAATTTAAACAATTCTCCAGTTAGCTCGAGATAATTCCATCTGGTAAAAATATTTAGTTGATTAGTAAGTCAAACTTCTTCAATTAAAATATAACAAAATTCACCAAAAGATTTTACAAGTAATAGAAAATCCTGTGTTTTTTTTAAAGACAAGCCTGTACTAACCTCTACCCAACGAGTGTTTCCTCAGAATTGTTTAGTCTTTGAATATATCCAGATATTATTATCATTATTATTATACTCTCTCTCTCTCTCTCTCTCTCTCTCTCTCTCTCTCTCTCGCTGTGTGTGTGTATTTTGGAAGCAGATACTCTTCTAGGCATATCTTATTAAAATTGACAAACAAGGATTTAGTGTTTAGCTTTCTATTTAGTTTTCCTTGTTGGCAAATGTCACAACTTTGGTTGTGGGCAGTTTTTGAATTGTCCACAGTCTCTGTAAGTGTAGTTCGAGTACGAGTAGGGATACTCTTGACCATCTTTGGTCATTGTCGATGATATGGGTACTCCTGTGTCGGGAAGTGTTGCATTGATTCAATGCTCAAGGAATTTTTAAGTGGGCGTATTCATCACATGCAGGTGTCATGGTGTGTGAAAGCGTTGACCATTGGCGCCATGCTGGATGTGAAAAAATAGCAGCTAAGGGTCACGTGATTGAGAATAAACCGAGACTGCAGGAATATACAAAAGTATCAGATACATTCTAGAACTCTCTCTCTCTCTCTCTCTCTCTCTCTGTATAAATATATATGGAGGAAAGACTCCTGGGCGTAGTAGCTAATATGATGGACTGAAAAATATTATTAAGCGAAAGGTATGGACCCGCTTATCCCCAGTAACTGGTATAAAAACAAATTTACAACAACCAATCAAAACAATCTTTACTATAAAAAGAACAGCCGACACTTAACCATTCAAAATCTTCCGAAAACGTTAAGTCCGAAACGCGTATAGAGCACAATCAGATGAAATAATAAAAATCTAAAAATCAACTATGAAATCACTTGCGAACTTATTCATTTTAAAATATTTACTTTTCTGTAGTTAGACCAACAATAATCTCTCTCTCTCTCTCTCTATATATATATATATATAGGGAGGGAGATCAACTAATTTCCATACTAAAAAAGTATTATTTTTGTGTAAGAATCGGCTCGAGAAGCTGTAATATTTGTATCTGTATTTTTGCATTTATCAACCAATCAGCGTTTACGCGTGCTAATTTTGAAAAAGTTTTTTAAGACTTCCTGACGACAATATTTGACTTGACGAACAAACCTTGAAGTATCAAAAGCCAAAATAATTTTAGAAATATTTTCCTTCTAAGATTATTAAAAATACATTTTTTAACCAATTAAAATCATAGATGAATCAATAACATTTTTTGATCTAATTTCGAGCCTACCTCTCTCTTATAGATAGCGAAAAATTAAATATTTCTCCCGTAAATCTCACAATTTTTTTTCTATGAACAAATCAAAAACCTTCCAGTTTATTTCTTTTTAGTGAAAATTTAAACATTCCTAATTTCACTATCTTTAATAATCTTCAATTGAACGAATATGTTATTGTTTCCATAAATCTATTAGTACTGCTATTACATCTTCGCCATTTGATTATTTCGTTTTGCATGCAAACTGACATTAGCGTCATAACGTTGTTTTCACAATTCATAGAGACACACTCACGAACAGAACTTATATACACACTCAAAATATATCCATTTAGATTAAGGTTAACAAAAAATGCTACATTTCATGCACGAATCTTCACTTTCTCTCTGAAAATATTTTATGCTCTAACTAATATTATCTTTTCTTACAAGAAAAAACTTTGTAATTTCTGTTTTTTGTGAGGGGTGGAAGATTTGGCTGGTTATAATTTATTTCTGTGGTAGTAGTTGTTATTGGTTTGGGGTTTAGCGTATCTGACAGCATTCGTTTTCTCTTCTTACCTCATTTAACTTATTGGTGTCTTCTTTGTCTGTAGAAGGCTGCAAAAAAGTCATAGAAGGAAGGAAGAAAAGAAACGAAGATTCCTTTCAAATTTCAATTTTATTTTAGGGTTCAAAGCGGCTATTCTAAAGCGAAGAGATGTTTTTCTGAACTAATAGACGTAGTCATGTTTCCCAAACAAGGCGTTGAAATATATTAGTCATTTTCGGTGGGTAATGAGTTTAGAGTCTGTGGTTATATCTAGTAGGTATTTTTATGAAGTATGTTAGCAGAGATGGCTGCTAACAGGAGAGTCATTTTTGGTGAGTTGTGAATTTGAAGGTCTGTCCTGTTGTCTTGTAGATATGTTCAGCAAAAGCTACTGCGGCTGGTGGGAGAGTGACCCAGCGTATCGCATTGTATACATGTGGTCTTTCCCACTAGCAGCAGGAGAGAAGTAGTTCTGTCCAATCTAAGAGGTCGCTGATGAATGAGACCATCTCTCTTTAGCACCGGTAAGTCTGTCTTTCGGGCATGCACGGCTCCTACTTCCTGTCAGAGGTTTCTGGGAACTGCAATACTTGGATTTATTTTATTTTTCATTTTATTTTTTATCAATCTCCAATATATATATATATATATATATATATATATATATGTGTGTGTGTGTGTGTGTGTGTGTGTGTGTGTGTATCCTCAATTAATTGTCACACAACCAAACGATCCAAATACGTAGATTACTACATACAACAACTTGCTCAGGAAGTAAATTTCTACATAGGTGATACGACGAACTTCCTAAACAAATTCAACGACATATAAAATAATACTACAAAATGTAATTCCAGTCACAATTGATGTTAGATTCCTATATTCCAATATCTAATACAACGAGAGACTTTCAATTTTCGAGAAGTTCTTTAACAAGAGAATAACCAAAAATAAACTTGCCCAGTCGGCTGAGGCTGTAGAATACACCGACTGCTTCTCTGCAGAGGGGTAAGACCCCCCCCCAACGAGTGTCCTGGATATGACACTAAACAATCTGATGGTGAGGTTCCAGCAGTGCTGGAGCTTTGGGGAATGCGGAGTACCCCTTCATTGCCATCGCTCCCAGGTCCACTCTGATCCGGAACGGTAGCACCTGATAGGGCCCTATCTATGGGTTAAATAGAACTAACAGCATACTTATGCTAAAATGAATTAAGTAAACGAATAGCTTGAAATAGAAGCGTTTTTGACGATTAAACCGTACTTACACTTAAACTGCGTGCTTATGCTTAACTGAATTATTTCAAATAGAACTGTTTTCGTCATTAAAACTGTATTTACACTTAACTGAATTGTTACATATAACTGCTTGAATAGTTTGAAATGGAAATGTTTTTGACAATTAAACTATGTACTTCTGCTAAACTGAACTGTTTTCAATAGAACAGATTATTTCCATAAAAATGGATTTGGCGTTAAATAACCTACAAAGGTTGATATGCCATAAAACACAACCAACCAAACAAACAAAACAAAAATAAACCTCCCACAGAAATAATAACAACACTACCGCAACACGTACAAACATTAAATTATTTCAACTTTACCGGTCGGCGCATCATCCAAACAAAAGGATACGCCATGGCCCATCAGCATGGAGAAATGTGAAAATACGTGCATCTAGAAATTAAGGATGACTGCCTCTTTTTACACAAGACACACACAGATGACGTATTCATCAAATACGCAGGGAGAGAGGCAAAACTGAATAATTTTAAAACCAACCTAAATATGATGCACGACTTGATCAAATCTGAATATGAAAAGTCAACACATTCGATCGTATTTTTAGGCGCTCAAATATATATTGACAAAAACAGACAACTACAAACAACATTACACACAAAACCCACAAACACACCCAACTACCGCCATTAGAGATCTTCTTAACCAAAATATCTCCAAGAGAGTTAACTCCATTCACAAACAATTAAACTAAAAAGAATTTGAACCGACAAAGACGAATTATAAAGACAAAGTAAAAAACTTACACAACAGTTCTCAGCATGGAGATATTTCCATATATTAACCGAAAACCAAATAACCAAAGTCATTTCCACCCCCAGGCAGACACCCTAAAACTAAGAACAAAAGCGAAGATAAATCGTTTCCCCATCATAACAATCAACAACTCTCTCCCACAACTTGATCAAATAATCAAGAACTGTTGGGACATTATGAAAGTAAACCCTAACTTAAAATATATTTTTAACAACCAGTCACACTAACCTCTCGTCGACCAAACAACCTCAGAGAAATAATTTGCAGCAACAATATACTAAACAATCTATAGGAAACCCACAATAAAATCCAATAAATTTTGCCAACTCAAGAAAATCAAGAACAACCTATACTTCAAACACCTTAAATCAATCAACTTATTCACGAGTTTCACAACGAAAAAGTTTTCTAAAATTTACCAAGAATTAAATTGTAAAAGGAAAAATGTAATCTATTTACTAAAATGCATACGCTGCAAAAAAAAAATGTTGGAAAATCAGAATGGCCATTTTATCATCAATTTATAGGAATCACACTCCTATATTTTAAAATTGCCGTGATGCCACTTGTTGCCAAAACAAAAATGGCGGACGTCGGTAAACTTATCAATCTCGGGAGCCTATTGGTCAAGAAAGTCATGTGGTTAGTGCTCACAACTACGTCCGCAACTTTGATTTTGTCCCGCGCATTTGGAGCCGACTGCACGACAAGCATTGCCTATATATACTCTCGTCTTCCAAGCATTCACTTTTTTTCCATTTTGACTTCCAGAGACAGCACACACACACACACACACTCTCTCTCTCTCTCTCTCTCTCACGCACACACACATTTTTCACTTACAGAGATAGAACAATCTCTCTCATACTCTCCATTTTGACTTACACAGTCAACACACTCTCTTTCCATTGTGACTTACAGAGACAATACACTCTCTCTCTTACATTTTGACTTCCAGCACACAACCCCACGAAAATGTATACATTCTACAACCTTTTTCTTTCTTGTTCTACCTTTTCAGTTAGACTTGCTCTAGCCTCGAACACAACCACAGAAATTTCATCAAACCCTGAAAGAGACAAACAACCAACTTGGGAGAAGACACGTTCCTCCTAGGACACGTTGCTATATTTCTATATATCGATACCTTACATGAAATACTTAGTCCACAGACATTTTATAGTCGACTGGACACTTTCAATATTTTGTCTTTTTCCTTAATATCCGTGTTAGGACACATATACCCACACAGAGAGGAATATTCAACAGACTCGTGTTAGTTACATGCACACACGCACACACAGAGAGAAATATTTCACAGACTATATTAGAATATTTGTAATGTTTCCTTTTTCATGTATTTGTTGATATATAAATTTAATTTTATTTGTACTGCTCTGTTTTAAATGTTCTTTTCTCCACGTCTTTCACATCTTTTAGTTCATTTGCTTTTTCAATAATAAACCAACATAAATTGTGGAGGAGGAACTATCAGCCAAACATACCTCCACAAAATGGAGAGTAACATATCTACCAAACAAAAAACCAAAGTACCACTACAAATTAAATAACGACAAACACAGGATTAAATTACTGAATCAGAAATGGTCACGACTTTAACAAAGATGCAAAATTCACCATCATAGAAAGAATTCGAAAATATAAAAATATAAAATCAATAATTAAAAAAACACACAAACGGATAAAAAGTCTGAAAACATATGTACCACTATGATTAAATATGAAAATGAACGCCCCGACCTTGAAATGAAAACTTCACAAATACAAAACATCTATCGAAAAAATTAAAATGATGATGAGTCACTGCTGTTTATTGATTTAGGGATTTATTGATTTACTGCCGATACAGAAATATATAAGCGACCCTTGTAAAATAAAGATGTGGAAAAAATCCACAGAAAAACAAGACGGTCAAATCACGGATAATTAGAAACGTACTCCTCCCAAATCTAATGAAAACACATTAATACAGGTTCAATCATCACCGAAAGACTATATATATAAGCAATTAACAACACGTTAGTCAGACAACATTAAGCATCTCCCAGGTTTGCCCCACTGAAGAGTTGATGCAACGAAAGAGTCTGTGGATGACAATATATATATATATATATGCCATCCCCACCCACGTGGTTTGAACTCTCCCGTGGGAAAAAATTTCCGGCACCACATACGCTGAAATGCAACAGTTCTTTTCAAGAATTTAGTACTCCAAGTAGTTGATAACGTATATCTAGAAAGAGATGTAGTTAAAAATTCCTTCACTTACACTGAGAATGACAATGGATTGAGGGAAGAAGTCCCACTGACGTAAAGTCAGCCGAGTTTCGATCCCAGCTTGAAGCAACTCGTGGGTCTAGCCCCAATGAAGAGTTGTAATACAACCAAAGAGTCTGTAGATTACAACAATATATATATATATATATATATATATATATATATATATATATATAGGCGGAATAAACAACACATTGGTCAGATGACATTCTATATTAGACCAAAGGGTATTTTAGATTACATTATATATATATATATATATATATGTAAACGCAAGCATATATAAAGGTATGAATATAGATATATAGACAGATATATGGGTATATATATATACACCCATATACGCATATGTACATATATATACAGGTATAAAAGTATATGTATACATATGTACACATAGAAATAGGTATATAGGTAAATATATATATGCACAAATACATATATATATATATATATATATATATATATATACGTATAAATATTGGTATATATTCACACACACACATATATATATATATATAAATGCATATATTATGTATCCATGAATAAAGATACACATAAACGTATATATATATATATATATATATATATATATATATATATATATATATATATACACCCCTGGACAAAAATATAAGACCACCCTCAAAAATAAAGAAATTTAATTTTTAAATTACAAAAATCAGATATATGAAAGATAAGGCATAAAGACAGTTAAATTTAAAGCATGAAGAAATTTCAATTCATCTTTTATATATGTATATTAGCATTTATGCTTGATTTCAAAATTTTGCTTTGGCATAAATACAAGACCAATGAGCAGAACTATAGATTATAAAGACAAATGTTTTATTTAATATTTAGTAGATCCACCGTTAGCTTTGATAACCACAAAAATTTGGCTTGGCATACTATCAATTAGTTTCTGAAGTTGAACGAATGTATTTTTCCCATGCATCTAAGATTGTTTTTTGAGTTCAGAAATTGCTGAGTAGTGTCGACGTCCTTCATAAACTTTTGCAATAATCAATCCCCACAAATTTTCTATAGGATTGAGGTCTGGAGAACACATTGGGTGGTCAAGAAGTCTTATTTTTTGTTCAAGCAAGTACTTCTTTGTTATTGATGCATTGTTAATAGCAGCATTATCTTGCTGAAAAATCCATTCTTCTACATATAAACGACACTTTTCTTGTGCGAAAGATAAATCATTTAGCATCCTCACATAATCTGCTGCTTTTTGTCAACCACTGACAAATTGTAGTTTAAGTTTTCCTGAAGATGAGAAGCTACCCTCCGATCCTCCTCCGATATACCTTATTGAATAATTCTCTTCTAGAAAATTTGTTTCATGCTAGTACTTCTGAAAGCTATCTGGACCGTCTAAATTGAATTTCATTTCGTCCGAGAAAACAACTATTCGCTATTCTTTAGCACTCATGGTTTGCTATTGATAAGCATATTCCAGTCGTTTCTTTTTGTGTTTCATAGTTAACCTTGGATGATGAATTCTTTCCTTATGCTTAATTTTTCTACTCCCTAAATGCCTACTAATTGTTCTCGTACTGCAAGAAGCATCCGCTAGAGATTTTAATATTTTTGATGTGGATCAAGTCTTCTTTTGTACTTCATGAATAATTCCTCTTGAATTGTATGAATAATTTTTCTGGCCTGCCAATTGGTTTTCTTGTTCCATACTTCTTTGGACTTTTCAAGTAATTGCAGATAATGGTTTTACTGCGTCCTAAGGTCTTCGAAATTTCTCTGAGGTTTTCCGACTTTTTTTGGAACTGTAATTTCGCCTTCCTCAAATTCACATAATGTAGTTCCTTTAACCATTAATGTCTTTAGAATTTTAAGTATTATAGTTTTAATAGCTTTTATATTATATATAGACTATATATAATAATTTTTCAATTAAATTAAGTCCTTTTTTCTTTAATTTTTATTGGTGGTCTTATATATATATATATATATATATATATACACACATATATATTTTTTTTTAATAAAATAGTCAATGGGACCACTATATTATAATAGAATGAATGAATGAAAAATGTCCTACCTTAAACTTTTGGTGGTGACAAAGCAAACAATATTCTTACAAGAAACAATAACAAGACATCGTTATGGTTTCAGAACACGGTAATTAATCTATTTATTTAGCATGGCTTTCTTACAGGAACTGAGAAAAAAGGGCCAAGCAGTTGAATAAAAGGGTTCATGCCCCCTATAGCCAAAATCAAAGGGAGATATTTAGTCCCTAATTTATCAATTTTGTTTTATTTCATTTAATTTTCAACACTCCTCTTCACTCGCTGTTAGATAATTAAATTAAATTAGGGTTTTAATAACCAACACTTCTCTGAGATTCATAAATTGTGTACAAGTGAGTCTTTTATTAGTCCATCTGCAACCATATCTTTGCTTGGACAATATTGTAGCTGAATTGCTCTTGTGGCCGCTTGTACCCTGATGAAATGAAATTTAATATCCACATGTTTAACGCATTCATGGTACTGCGGATTTTTCGCCATACAGACAGTTGAGTATCCTCATAGATGACTGTTGGTTCTATCGAAATTTCATTGAGATCCCTAGCAAAATGCTGTAACCAAACTGCTTCTTGTGCGGCACTTGCCAGTGCCATATACTCAGCTTCTGCTGTAGATAGTGACACTGATAGCAGCTCCACCCAGTTTAAACAGGTAGTCAGTGGTTGATTTGCGATTATTTATGTCACCAGTCCAATCTGCATTTGAATATCCTATGAGGTCGCTTGTTTCTCACTACTGTAAAGTAAGCCATAATTCTGAGTACCATTCACATATTGCAGGATATGCTTAACATCTGTCCAATGTTATTTAGTTGGTTGGGAACAACATTTGTTAGGCTTTGATTTCGAATATATGTCGCTGTAGATAAAGCTTCAGCCCAAAATCTCTTGGGTAACTTAAAATCAGACAACATTGCTTCTATTGTTTCTATCAATATCCGATTCATCTTTTCAGCAACTCCATTTTTTTTTGTTTCTTACAAACAGTGTATTCATGGCGAATACTTTCTTTCTTCAAATAATTTTCGATATTTCCTGAAATATATTTTCCAACATTTTCTGTGCGTAGTACTTTAGTTTTGTGTCTATTAGATTTTTCGACCATGGATTTTCATTCAATAAGTTTTTTAAACACTTCTCCTTTATGTTTTATCATATATGTTCAAATATATTTGGATTTATCATCAATGAATGTAACAAGTATTCACATCCACTTAATGATTTCTCCTCAATTTTTCCACATCCATCACTGTGTTCTACTCGGAGCTGTTCGGTAGATTTTCTCCCAGCATATTTTGGAAATCAATGGTGATGGTGTACATGGTTAACAGAAATTCAAAATTTTTGCAACATCAAAATCCAAGCCATTTACTATGTTTTCTCTAAGTAATTCTTGCAATTTCTTTGCTCCAAGATGACCATATCTTCTGTGCCAAATCTTTTCTCAAGTGTCATTATTTAACACTTGATTTTCATCCAAGTTCAAATAATATAAATTTCTAAATTTGGTAGCAGTAACGATAATTTTTCTTTTTTCATCAAGTATTTGACAGCCATAGTCAGTAAAAACATTTTTTCTACGTCCTGTGCCTTTATAAACGCTTAATAAGTTGAAGGAAAGTTTCGGCACATATAAAGTCTCGTATAGATAACATCTTTGCGGGTTTTTATTTAGTGATTTCAATGACATTTTAATAGTTTCCTTTCCAAGGGTTTCAACCGAGTAGCCATCCCCAAGAGTTATCTCTTGTGCTTCATCAAATCTTTCAAAAACAATAAATTCTTCGGCATCATTACATATGTGGCAAGTCTATTTCTTACTTGTGAATAGAGCACGAGACGTTACTTGTCCAATATGGCCGTCGTTCTCAGTGTTGCTCGACTTTCTCTTTGAATTCGTTATGTAACATGAGTTCCTTTGTGGGTTGTAATTCCTTTTAAATGGAGTGCCTTTTCTTTCTTCTGGTCCACGGAAATCACGACAGTAACGTTTTAAATGTCCATATTTTCTAAACTGAAAACATTTCGGCGGTTCTTTTTGTTGTTGATTTATATGATGTGTCGTCATAGCTTTCAATTCGTTGCTATTAACTTCCTTTTGTTTAATTTTTGTTCCGTTACAATTTCCCAACGTGGAACCTCCGCATTAGCTTCTAATGCTGTCCCCAATATATTGAATGAATCAGACAGGCTGGCGAGGAGATATATAACCCGATCTTCTAGAATATCGCCGATAACGCAATTCTTCAAAAATTTGTCATCGTTTTAATATGGCTCTGAACAGGATTTCCTTCTCAACTTAAGAGAAAACAATCTCCTTCTGAACGTTAATTTGTTTACCCAAGTCTTCTTCTGAAACTGATTCGCTAACTTTTTCCGTACAATTATAGGGTTAACAGGATCTCCTATTATATAAAGTAGAGACGGATCACCACAGATAAGAAAGACAATGGTAGCTAAAGCACGATCCTTTTGGGACAAGTATTTTCCGTATGCATTAGCCTCCGTAGAAACAGATTCCGTTTTATTTTATTTTATTCATTTCTATTGAACTTTAAATGTTCTTATGCATTTAAAATGAACTTGAAAAAGAAGAAACTAGTTTTATTGATTAAAACAATGAAATGTCTTCACTTAATTCTAAAAGAAAAAACGCTCTTCTATCAGCTTTAAACAACAATAACTCGGTCGAAATTTACAGTTGAAGACAAAAGGAACAGCATTTTAAAAAAAAACTTGTAGAGAACAATTCTTCTGTTAGTTTTCTAAATTTCTGAGACGAAGCTAGATGATTTTTATCATTAATTGTTTTCGGACTATTGTCTCCATCTTTATTGTTATATTCACAACGTTTTTGTCGATAGGTCCTCCTATAACCGTTACGCTATGTGTCTAGCGGGACACACAGCGTAACGGTTATAGGCGTTGGTTCCCTAAGCTTCTAAGGAGACAGTCAGCCGGAGGTTGCAGGTTCAATCCTGAGTGTAGGCGAGTAACAATACAGGAATACTTAACACTTGTACCCGGTTATGGCAAACGGAATCAGAACAGGCGACCCCCGTGGATTCAATAAAGGACGTAGTTCGAAGTTCCATGAAGGTTCCCGAGTTGGACAAACACCTGAAGAAGGCCGGAGGACATATCGGCGTGGTCGGCGTCGGTAATTGTTTTTGCGGGGTACCTTCTGCTTCTTTTCTTTGTCAGCTCGAAGCCGTTTTCTTTGATTTTATCAATCGATGTTCTAAGCACGTAGTCTGGACAGATGATAAAGAGGTATGGGGCTAGCGTGTTCCCTTGCAGTACTCCTGCGACAATGTCGAAGTATTCTGTGTCTCCATCTGGTGAACGTACTTTCACTTTGGTGTTTCTATAGAGAATCGTTATTGCTGCTACGGTTTCTTTTGGCAGGCCGTGTGCTAGTAGGATTTGTTCCATCTTCCCTCTGTGAATGGAATCAAAGGCCTTGGTAAAGTCGACAAATAGTATTGTCGCCGGTAGGTTTTTTGCCCGTACGCCTTCAAGGATTCTACGGATGGTCAATATTTGTGAGGTCGTGGATCTATTTCTTCGGAAGTCATTTTGGTTTTTCCTAAGAATGTTGTCAATTTTGGGTTCTATGCGGTTTCGTAGTAGGGCATTGTAGATTTTGGCTGCTATGGATGTAAGTGTTACACCTCGGTAGTTCTTGGCTAATCCGAGATCACCCTTTTTAGGGAAGGGGAGGATGAATCCCTTCATCGTCAATCGGATTTTGATTATAGACTGCGTTGCAGCGTCTGAGCAGTATGTCGTCGAATAGTCTGGTCTTCCATACTTCTGGGGGAATCTCGTCAAGCCCTGCGGCTTTCCTATTTTTTATTTTTCTCAGAACTGAGTCAAGTTCTTCTTGAGTGAACGGTCCTAGTTTAATGTCCAATCGTTTACTAATAATTCTAGTAATTGGTTCATGTGTAACTTTCGGTGGGTTTCCTAGTAGATTTTTTTCGTAGGCTTAGTCGTATTTTTGCCGTGACTATTCGATGATCGGAGGACACACCCTCAAAAGAGGAGTAAGCCGCGCAATTCATTGCACTATTTTTCCATTTCTTGTTTATAAAGACGTAGTCTATCTGTGCTTTATTATTATTCGCGTAAGTGTAGGTCCATAATTTTCCCTCCCTCTTTTGAAAGTTTGTATTGAGGCATGTTAATCTATTTTCTATCATGAAATCTGTTAGTCCATTCCTATTTGACATGTTGTATAGGCTGTATTTGTTGCTTCCGTTTTTCCCGATTTGGGCATTCATGTCTCTGCCAATGACAAGCACGTTGTGTTTCGGAATGCTACGTTTTGTTTCGGATGCTAGCTCATCGTAGAAGGCGACGAGTTCAGTTTCTTCACTAACATTGGTAGGGCTGTAGCAGGCGATGATTGTTGCTCTGGGATTGCCATTAAAAGTAGCTACCATCATTCTAGGTTGTATTCTCTCAATGCTATTAAATGATTTTAACGCTCTTGGTCCTATAAGTATGCCTACACCTCCTACCGAGGCATTGACCGAGTTTTTTCCATGCTGATACAGTGGATAGCATCCATCCATTGCCAGTATCGTGATATTTGATATCCTCCTTGTGCGTGTATCTGTGTTCTTGTATGCATATTATGTCTATCTTATGTTCTCCGGCCGATGCAGTCAGCTCCGGTAGTTGACCTATTCTATTTAAGGTTCTAACATTAAATGTCGCTATTTGTATTGTTTGTTTGCATTTTAGTAGTTTTTGTTGTTTGAGCTCTGTAGCTGATTTTTCGAACACTGAGGCCAGGGCTCCAACCTCAGCAGGACGCGCCCCTTTTTTACCCGCGCGAAGAGCGATGCGGTCATGGTTATCTTTCGATGGCTGTTTTTATTCTCATCTACAGAAGCCACTCTTATAGATGAGCAGCAGTAGTTCCCCGATCGAACAGACGATCCTGAGTATTGATCTGTGAGACTCATACGTCCAGGACCACGTTGGGCATTGCGTTTGGCCGTCAGAGGGTTTATTCGCATACCTTTACGTCCATCATGCTGCTTCCCATGTGTACGTAAAAAAAAAAGTTAAAACTTACTGGAAAAGAGAGGCCCATTTTCCTACTTTTTTTTACATTGGGGACTTTCTTTACTTAGGCTGTTTTTTTTTTCTAAACTACTATGGGGTGGGGGGTTCTTTGGGGATTCTAAGCTTTTAGAAAAGACTCTTCCATGTACCGAGCGTGCTAGCACCTTTGACCAGGGTCATATATTAAATTTGGATTTACGGTAAAATTGTCTTTACATTTAAAACACACTGTACAAGTGGCATTTTACAAAGAAAACAGCATACAATTTTGTAAAATTTTTTTGGCATTTTAAATTATTAGGACTTAAAGACAATATACTGGCCAGTTTGGGACTCTTGGCTTCTGGTGGCACATAGTTCTTTATCGCTGGCATTCTCCTCTATCGTTTAGTCATTAATTTCCACATGAAGAGAGATAAAAGTTAATGTAGAACAGATAAAAGCACTTTAAAAGTCACCAGGAAGAGATGATATTGTGTCAGAAATGATATAACAATATAGTAAAAAAGTGGTTATCCTACTGTTTACCATTTTGCAGCATGTGTGATTCAAAGAAAGAAACCCTCAAAACTGGGGATTGCAATTCTTTTGTCACTTTTTAAAAAAGGATTTAAACACAGCTGTAATAACTACCATGGCATCTCTTTGCTATCAGTTGTGGGAAAAATTTTTGCCAGAGTAATTCTCAAGCGACTAATCCAACATGTGGCACCAAACATCCTATTTGAATTCTGGCACAGTTTCTGACCAAATGATTTTTTTCAACTTGATAATTCCAAATTATGTGCATAGAAAAACAACTTGTCATTTACCAGTTTTTCATCGATTTTGCAAAGATATTTGATGCTGTCAACAGATTCTTTCAAGTAAATCCTTGAAACTGAACTGCCCTATGAAATTCACAAATCTGATTGACTCTTTACATGAGAAACACAAAGGTACAAGTTTGTCTCAATAGGAAAATCCTACAAGAAATTTCTGTTGAAAATGGAATAGGCTGATCTTGTTCCAAAAGTATTTGAAATATTTTTTGCCTTAATTCTCATAAAAGCTTTTACTCACATCAAAACTATAATATTTTGGTTGCACATGATGATTTTGGATTAACAATTAACATCAGGAAGATTGTTGTCATAATACATCAACCAAGACCTGAATGACCATAGCACTCACTCACCATTTACCTTAAAGGAAAGAAATTGAAGGCCATTGATAAATTTTTATACCTTGCTATCATATAGTCCCAAATGAGTTAGCTGGATAAGAAGGTCAATTATAGGCTTTAAAAAGCCTCTAATGAATATTGAAGGCTGGAAGATAGAATTTGGTCAGGGTCAGAGATCAAAACACGTTTCAAAATAAATATAGTAATGCTCACAAAAAAAATTAAAGTGGGATTTTATTATAACAAAAATTTAATTGCTTGAGAATTTTTCAAAAATAAATTTGATCTCAGCAAAATCTGAATTAAAGAAAATTTAGTAAACAGTTAATTTAAAAAAAAAAAAAAACCCAAATTTTGGTGTTTTTGTAAAAAAAAATTTAAGGACTTTTCAAAAACTGCTGGTTCATGTGGTTGAAACGTAAATGAATATACGCTTTTATTTATAAGTTAAAACTTTGATACAAAATCAATTATGATTTTTTTTACATCAAAGTGTTTTTTCTAGAACTTAAAAACTGTTTCTTTATAAAAAAAATCTTCTCAATCACTGGTGAAATAGACTTTTATTAATAAGGTTAAATCTTAAAAAAGAATCTTCAGACACTATAAACATTGGCCCTATTGAAGCCATTATCCCTGACCCTCTCCAACCACCCTTCTCTATCGTCCATCGCTTCTGGCAGGTCTTCAAGGCTACATCATGTATTGGCACAGAGCTGTTGTATGAAGGTCTTAGTTGGTCATCCTGCCTTTGTTCGTCCATGTGAAGGGGTCCACTGGACTACGTCACTTATGAGTTCGTCCCTACTTCTCCAGCCGTGTCCTGCATGTTTGATTCGTCTAACTTGGATTGTTTTCATGATGAATGGTAAGTGGCTGTACAGCTGCTGCTTTGTGGGATGCTGCCTCCAGGACTTGTTCAATATTGCTCACAGCATTTTCGTGTCGTGGCTGTCAAGTTTTTTCTCCATACGTTTAGTTAGTGTCCATGTAGTGCATCCATACAGCAGTATTGACACGACAGCTGCTTGAAAAAAACTGCGTTTCATTTTATCGGTCAGGTCTGACTTCTATATGATTGAGAGCCTATCAATAGCTGTCCATGATTTTGCAAGTCTCGGTTGATGAGACACTGCTTCCTAGGTAGGTGAATTTGTCTACTATTTTCAGAGAACTACCGTTTTGTGTGAAGATGTCACCTCTTTGATTAAAGCACATGTATTCCGTCTTATGTGCATTGACATGGAGACCTATGCCTGCAGCTGCTCATTCCAGACTATGTAGCAGGGTTTCGGCTTGGGTGGATGTATTTGCCAGAAGCGTTATGTCATTGGCGTAGTCCACGTCCATAATTGTTTGTGTGGGGTATCTTCTGCTTTAAGTGTCAACCCTTCAATTCAGAGCAACATTACTCCAAAGATCTAATCAATGTAAGAGAATAACAAAAAATAAAGCAAAGGTGAAATTTTATTCTTCTGTTTCTTGCTTCTTGATAGTAAACTTTCATAGCTGCTAAAACGCTGTATAACAACATCTAATGATCATTAAAGCAGTTCATTATCTTAACTAAAAATGTAAAGTTGCACTTGAAAAGAACAAGAAAAAGAATAGTGTGACAGAACAATATATTCACTGGTCATTAGATTTTCTATCTGAAAAAAGTTTAATTCAAAAGGGAAAATAATTCCTTTGCTAAAATTATTAGATATCATCAGTTCAAGTAACTATTACTAAACAATCACAACAAGTGATATGAAAGGGAATTGTTTCCACTGAATAAACAGAAGCTGAATTAAAAAATCAATATATTTAGGTCCTGATACCTACTTCTTCACCTTTTCACAATCTGATTGAGTTAATCTAGAAATATATCTATAATAAATGTCTTAACAACAGGTTACTGTTGTCACAAATATTTTCTTGTCATCCCAAAAAGAAGAAATCATTATTCTTTCTTATTTCATATATTCAAAAATTCTCCTTCTCTTCTTAAAAAGTTTTTAAAGAATGTCTAAGTGAAACAAGAGAATAAATAATAAAAAAAAAACATTAGTTAAAAGAAATGAAAAAATAAGAGAGATCAAAAAATTAAACTTGAATCATCAATGATGATAGAAGGAAACAATGAACAATAGACAAATGTGAAGAAAAAAACTCACATATTAAAAAGAACGAAGAAATTTGAGGAGCCATATCTGATTATTTAAGAAAATATATTTCACTCTTTATTTTGCACAGCAGTGAAATGTCTTGACAGAAGTCTTATACTTTCCTTAAGTCGAAAGTTTTGCCATGATAAAAGTTTGTTGGGTTTTTTTTTTTTTAATAAGAGCAAACTTAACAATGATGCACTTTATAAAGATATAAAATAGGTAAAAATGAGAAATAAAATGAAATTTCATTATTGTTCTCCAATCTGTGAAGTCAATGGGAAGTTTCAAAATGGTGGTAGCTAGTAAAAGATAATAGATCATTTTTCAGCCCTTGTTCATCAAACTTAAAAGGGAAGTAATCGTGTTGTCATGGATAATAACAACATGGATGATTTGTATCAGCCACTTCATGGGAATTTGGTTTTCTCAATATGGATAAAATATCTTTTTAAGATTATTTCTATTTTATCAACACTTTATCTTATTAGACAGCTTTATAAGAATATTTTGAAGTTATAAAGAGAGAAAAAAATCAAGACAAACTGAAATTAAATCATTAAAAAAATTGAGAAACAACAAAAACAATATTTTATCTTTTACTTCAAAGTTTACATAAAATAAAACAATCCCAACAAAGCATGCACAGTGTTCAACAAAAAGTTCCAAGTACTATTACATTATTATTATTATTATTATTACATTATTTGCAATGCAAAAACAAAATATTCAAAAGGTGCATTTTCTTTTTTAAATCATGTCATAACAAAACTTAACAAAAGAAGATTAAAAAATTAAAAGGTGAAGTTAAACAAAGCCAAAAAAAAAAGAAAAAATGCTTCTTCACCTAAAAAACAATAACAAAAGATTTGTAGCCTTAATCAGTGTAAAATATGGCAGGAAGAGATTTTTGCAGATATGTTTAATAAAAGAGAAAAAAGTGCAAAATAAAGTTAAAATTCTTCAAGGTCACAAAAATTTTACTTTTTATACATGAAATAAAAAATTAAAAAAAAAACAATTCTCTAAGCAAAATATTTTTAAAAAGTCATTATCTATTTTGTTGCTTGTATACAAAATATCACAAGGCAAATTGACCAAAAACTGTCTTAAATAATTCCAGTTAAGCCAAAATTAACGAACCAAAAATTCTTAAAAGCACTTTGAGAAAATTGGCTGGAAGAATTTGTTTTTATCAATTGTTGTACAGTTTGACTGAAACAAAACAAAACAAAAAAACTAAATTTTATTTTAGAAAATGTGGCAGTGAAAATGTTTTTTTCTTCCCTTTTATGCTTTTGTTTCCTTGAAAAATGACAAAAGGAATTCAGAAACTCAATTAAGAATATTGTAAATTAGAAGTTGAATACTAAATAAGGATTCATGAAAATACAAAAAAAATATTATGATAAAAAATGTAAATATACTTTTTTTTTTAAACAAAAAATATTCACATCTGCTTGAACAAATAAGTAAAAATACAAACAAGATGAAGTTGACATTGACCCAAAGTCGTCACATGAATTCCACAGTCCATCAGTTTCATATGTAGACCTTTGAAAGTCATCAAAAATACAATATACTGAATAAAACACCCTATTTCAATGAAAGATTGATTTTCTATGGGAACTATTTAGAAATGAAATTTTCTAATTGTTTTTTCAAGAAAACAATTTTTTTCAACTAAGAGAAAAAAACATAAGACTTATTGCTTCCAAGAAAGAAATTATGACAGGTGCAAAATAAGTAGTTGAAAATCTGAAGGAATCTAAACTATTTCCACCTTCAAAATTAAACATTTGTAATGATTGTTGAATTTGTCCAAGATCAAAATTCTTTCATTTTTACTGGTTACACAGAAATTTCTCATAACATTTTAAAAATTAAATAAAGCTAAAAAAAAAATTATAATGTTCATGACAGAAATGAGTTGAAGTCTCTACTTTTGGAATTATATGATAGAACTACAAAACTGACATTTTATGATAATGAAAGTCTTGAAACATTTTAGAACAAATTTATGAAGAAATTTAACTTTCAGTTGAAAAAGTTAAGAATAATGAATTCATCAGAGCAGAAAATCTGGCAAAAGATATGCAAACAATTGAAAATTTTGTATAAAAATCAATGATGGTATTGCATCAAATATGACTTATGATTCTGCTCTTACTAAATTCAAGAAGATGAGCAAGTCTTTAAAGTAGAACCAAGGCAAGGAATAAATTCTGAGAAATACCAAAAGTTGGAAGATGACAACTGAGATCAAATAAAAAATGAATGGTGTTAGGAAGAAATTGGTCAACAACCAAAAAAGAGAAAAATGTCAATTTTCAATCATTGGCCACCAGCAAATGAGATTATGACAAGAAATAAAAGACTTGCTCGACATCTTTTAACTATTTAACCATCTGTGCTAAAAAGCCTAAAGTACAGATTAAACAATGATTTTATGGCATAGAATTGACATTACTACACCAATCGTCTTCCTTCAAATGATTTCAAATGACACTCGGAAGTATTTTCGTGATGACAAGAAATTTTTCAAAGACAACAGAATAAGATGACTACCAAATAATAAACATTAATAACTCAAATCTTGAAAGAAATTTATTGATATCTGAAATCAGTCACTTTTCAGAAATAATAATCAGAAATATCTTGTGACATTAGAAATTAAGTTTGCAAACAGTAACAACAAATTTCTTTCTTCTTTTCTTTCTCTTAGTGTTTGATAAGATTTTACTCAAAAAAATTACTGACAAGATAAAATTACTAGTTCTGTGAATTAAAATTATTTTTGGATATGAAATACAATATTAAAAGCTAGGATTATTAACACTGAAAATTGTTTATTTCCTTTTAAAGAAACTAAATGAAAAACCAAAACGAAACTGATTAAATGTGAAATATCATCAATACACAATAATCACATTCACGATTCTTACTTACACTGATCGATTTTATAACAGATTTTCTGGATATTTGTAATTTAAAAAGTTTTCCAATTCAGATGAAATAAAGTAACTCTGATTTCAATAATTAGACAACAGAGATAATAAAAAGCAAAAATGTTTTTCTTTTTATTCACAATTTCTGTAGTTATCATAAAACAAAGGAAATATTAACTATGCACAGTGGATAAAGCAATACAATTTAGCAATCACAATTGCACCCCAAAAATTCAATAACAGCAGACAATTGACCTATTATTTTTACAATAATTGATCAATATTTTCTTTAAACTTTAAAATTATTTAAACAAAAATGATGTATGCATGATTGAGTGAAGAGTTACTTCCCTTGGTTAGTAACTTATACTTTTTTTCTTCCAATGTTCATTTTGATTTTAGTTGTTTTGTTCTGTTTTTTGCTAATACCCCAAAATATTATGCAAATTATTGGAATTTGCTCCAAAGCAGCACTTCAAAAATTGATAAAAGCAGTCAAATGTTCAGTGAAGGCTGAGAAAAAGTCTTTACAATTAAGGTGCAAATTTGCACACCAAACAAACAAAAAAAAAAGCAAATATTTTTGTAAATAACTTTTGTATAGGTCATTCATAATTATACAACTTAGACATTAAGAGATTCAGTCCAAAAAGTTTCTGATCACTTCAAAGAATGACATTTGAGTTTAATTTAAAAATAAGTTTTATGCATTTAAGATACTAAAAAAATTATTCAAAATCTTCAAGTTCCGAAAACCTGAAACCTAACATTATTTTTTGGCAAGGGTGTACTACGTTATGAATCAAATGAAAGTGAACAGTTTTATTAAAATTAGGAAAATGAAAGTAAAAAAAAAATTTACAAATGCAAAAATGCTTTTAAATAATTGCTAAAAAATGAAAAACACAAAAAAAAAATGACTCCCACATCAAAATTGATTAGGATAACAACTTTAGAGAAATTTTATAAATGAAAAACTTTTAATATAAAAATTTTTAACAGTCACACAAGAATTTCCACTCCTGAAGTCAAATTTTCAGCCTATCAATGAAATAATATCACAACAGAGAAACAGTTTAAATAAGACTAGAAAAAAATCATCGGAGCTCTTTTCTCCTGAGGTAAAAATTAATTTTAAAAAATTAAGACTAAATTATATACATTACTGGAATTAAAACTTAAAATAAATGTTACAGCTCTACTCTTTTATTACTAATCAGGCATAACTCATATAGTGAATATTCTTTGGAAAAATTTACCAAAGTTCCAAAACACAAATGATTTTGATTTGCAAAACAAAGTAGTTTTACTACTTAGGGCGATTAGTTTTGATTTATGTTCCTGAAACTTTTTGTTTTGGAAATCTGTTTTAAAGTGATTTCTAAGAAGCATAAATCAGAAGATTGTTTTTAATTATAAAATGATCTTTCCCCAATCAAATGACAAAGTTTTTTTGTTTTTGCTTCAGTTGGATAATTAAGTCACAGCAGAAACAGGAAGCTCCTTTCAAAACTTCTAGTAAATCAGATGCAGCTTGAGAGAAAATATTCATAAAAGGTGTTAATTTATTTTTAGCTTTTTCACTCATTAACTAGCCAAAGCTCTTTACAAGAAACTCACAACAAACTTGCAAGGAAATTATTTTTAATACATGATTGAAAATAGGTTACCAACATCCTAATGCTTAACATAATTACGAATCAAAATCCAAGATTTTATTCATCTAAATTAATATCCGCCTGGCAGACCAAAACTTAACACATCTAATTCTAATCTCTAAAATGTGGTGATACACTTTTCATGATGTAAAAGAAATAAAGAAACAGATTAAAAAAAATGTTGATATCCACTTGAAGATTTAGAGATTTAAATATAAAAATCTATTAAATACCAAACTTTGGACTGAAATTAATTTTATTAGAATTAATAAGCAAGAATCAATTTCTTTTATCAAGTTCAATATTCAGAATAAAATTAAAAATTTGTGCACATCAATATTTCTCAAAATTGAACTAATAAACGATGATCAATTGAAGATATTCATAGATCAGTTGATGTTAAACTCAATTGATATAGGAAAGTTTAATAGGATTCAGATTAAGTCACATGAAAGAAAAATCATTGAAAATGTTGAAACTGACTTGCGAGAATTCCATCAGAAAAATACTGGTATTTCATGAGTTTCACTTCTGATTTCTGATCTTCATTGATTTGGTTTAAAAGGAAACTGGAAAAAAATTTAAAAAAGTGTATGAACTTTTGTTTATTTCAAAGGTTTTATCATCAGCTCTTATTATTATTATCATTCAACAGAAGAGAATACTAATAGATTTTTATGAAACTTGCATCATGTTATAAAGTCTTCTAAGAAACTAGGAAAAAAACATTTGTAAATAATCCAAAAGTACAAATAATTATACGATTGCACAATGGTTAGGAAGTTGGTCTTCAATCTTCACACATGACTCACAAATAGTGTTCTGCTAAAATAAGTTACAATTAGTAAATAACTAGTAAACTAATCTCTCAGTTCAAATGCAGTGAGTCAAGCTAAAAAAAAACTTCTATATTAATAGTGAATTCTTGAGTAGACTTTTTGAAAAATAAGAAATTGTGCTTGACTGTAAATTAAGTCATTTATTATAGGAATAAATATGAATTTTGGTTCGGTATGATCATACCACAAATCCTCATATGAATTATACATTTTTTAGAAATAGTTTTTAATCTACAGTTACCAATATTTGTCAGAAGTCTCAAGACATGAGAAAAAATCATTTTAAGATAATTCTATATAAAGATTATTTGATATTTATTAAGAATGACAGAAAAAAAACTCAAACATACCATTGATTCCAGAAAGAGTCTAGTTGGAAGATGAGTTGCATCCATATAGTTTCATGGTTTGTTGTTTAATAGTCGGGGAAGAATATGGTAATTCAAGCTTTTTTTCTTGATAAAGGAGAGATTTTAAATGTCATTATAATAAATGGCTTTTAATTCTAATAATTATAAGTTTACAAAATCATCAAACAGAAGATTAAACTATTTCTATATTTAGTTTTAAGTTTTAAGTAAAAACCTTTACTAAAATAAAGAATAAAATTATATTTTTATAACAATAAATAAAGGAAATATATATAACATTATTATAAGAATATTTATAGTCAACACAGTTCTTATGTTTCTCATCAATTACAAGAAAAAATATGAATGAATGTCACTTGTTGATTAAAAAAAAAAAACATCAATATTTGACTTATTTTTCTGTGACTGATAAACATAAAATGAATTTAAAATAAGACATAATTAGAAAAATTAGTGAACATCCTTCTTCTATATAAAAGGACTTTGAAATATGTCATCTGTTGTAACCGAACAAAAGGTTACTGAATGAGAAAATAACCAAAACGGAGGTTGGAAATGAAACGGAAATCTTTAAAAAAAATACAATATTCACCAGTGGCATGAAGAAGGTAACCCACTGCTAGTGGTGACTAATTATTCAGCATATTAACACCCACTCATAATAGTGTCCAATGTATTTATGAGGAATAGGACATACCTATTAATGTTCATATGTACGGTATATAACAGTTTCCACTTTAATAAGGTTTTCAGTAAAAAAAAAAGTTTTAATGCAGAAAATAATTATGAAATATAAGGAAAAATCAAATTTCATAATGATACACACACACACAAACTATATATATATATATATATATATATATATAACAAATAAGAAAAAACAGTTATATAAACATTGGCATAAGAGCAGTATAAAAAGTAAAAATCAATTCTAATCTTTAAACCTTCTTTATTCCACAACTAATAGTTTTATGTGTTTTCTACTAGTTATGGAATAAACCTAATGAGGTAAGATTTTAATTGTTTTTAGTGTGTATGTGTGAATATATATATATATATATATATATATATATATATATATATATATATATATATAATTATTTTGTTTAAAAATGTCTGTTGTGACTTGACCAACTTCAATTTTTTTTTAAATGATTTGGTGATCAAAACATTGTGAAGTCAATTATGAGTAAACATCAATTAAATTATTCTTGGCTAAATCTGAACCAACAAAATAATTTATTTTACATATTTAGTCGGCAAAATATTCATTCCACCACAAAAATGTTATGTGTGCTCATAATTACTAATTAACATTACTGCACCAAATAAATAGAAAAAAATCCACATCAAGAAGAATTTGGATCCTTTCATAATTTGAGAGATTGATTAAAATATTCAACTGAAAACCAATAGGAAACAAGCGTTTAACCGTGAATGAAAAATCAACAATGGATTTATAATCATGGGACAAATAAGAATAAATCCTTATTTTTTAAATTTGTACTTTTCAAATAATAAAAATACTCTCATCAAAAAACATTTAAAATCTTTAGCTACAAACCTAAATAGCAATAACCATTCCATCTGCACAATTAAGAATCGTAAAAGAAGAAAAGTCATGAAGCATCAAAACCAAACTGAATCTCGATAGATTTATCGAAATTCAGTACATTGTATGGTTTTTCTCATAAATCCGCTTCTGTTATTCAAATGTGGAAAATATTAATGTTCAACATGATAAAAATATTTATAATCAATGGATTTATCTTAAAAGTTCAGCAGTTCTTAATCGACTCGTAATTTAAGTAAAGCAATGACTTAGTAGCAATGGGTTTCGTTTAAATTTCACAAAAATAAAAGATAAAAGGGAAGCAACCAGCAGGAATCATAAATCAAGAGTGAAAAACAATCAAAACTGTTTGCATCTAAAACAATTCATTCCACCACATTAAATGTAGGAAGTAGATTTTGTAATACTAGGTTTCATATTGCCAAGAATAAATTAATTTATATATGGCAACAATATTCTTAAAAATTGGCATTCAATAGATATGAACATAAAATGAATATTTTAGAATTATTCATTTTGTTAGTATTTTAAAATTTAGTTTGACCAAAGAAAATAAAAAATAATTTGATGAATTAAAGGCAACTTCACTTTTAAAAACAAACTTATGTGCACAAATATTATTTATTCTTTAACTGTAGACCATAAATAGACACTTAGTGCCAATGTTTGTCTCTTTTTTTCAGATATTCACAAATATTTTGCTGTAAAAGTACATCTATAAGATATTCATGAACGAATATATGTTTACAAATTAGTAATAATTAGTAATTGTATATGATAATTATTTTCAAACTGAGAACAGCTCAATTGTTATTCTTTAATCATAGAATTTTAAGTGAATTAATGAAATGGAATAAGGTGCAATTATTCACAACTCCTACTGGAATAAGATTTACAAATCAACTAAATGATATTTTGTTGTCCCAACTAGCAAGCTGCTACTGCTATAAGCTACTTCTAATGAATCAATAAATATATGTTAGATCATTCAATGCATCACATCAACACATGCACAATATGTGCCAAATCAGATGTTTGCCACTGTATAACAATGGAACTGATTAGGTGATATCAAGATTTAGGTTATATATGTATATTAGTTATTTTGTATAAGGTCTGCCTTAATTCATAAGGGGAAAAGAATTCAATGTCAGAGAGAGAGAGAGAGAGTATTATCTATGTATAAGCAGTATGAACACATCTCTATGTTCAGACTGCATATATATATATATATATATATATATATATATATATATATATATATAGCGAGTGTGGGTGTGGATGAGAAAGCAAGACCTTTCTACATTAGATGTGCATGTTCTAGAGGATAAATATCATATTGATTCATTCAAAACAAGCTGTGGAAGACTAAAAAGAAACATCTCCAGTTGGTTCAATATGTCTGGATGTTTCTTATCAATGTCCAACACTTGTTATAATTGATGCAAATGGCATTTTGACGTTTTGTTCAACATTTGAAAATGAGAACAATGCAAAGCTTTTCCTAAAATTCCATTTGTAGACTTTATTTTGGCAAAAGATTAGGAGTTCGGAAATAACTTCCCTCAGAACATCTCAAATGTTAGAAATGACAATTACAAAAATTTTTTTTAATCTTTGTAGCGACATCAGAGACGACAATGAAAAGAAAAAAAGAATAAAATGAATTTAGAATTTGATGTTCGAGTGATAATTTTTCTACTCATCCCATTTGATCCTGTAACAATGTTGTTCCCACTGCGTTAAATATTTTCACGTTTTTCTCATGGTTTGCTCAGATTTAATGCATAGAGAATGGCAATTTTACAAAATTGAAAATCAACTTGCATCAAACCATACATGCAATATATTGAAAGAAATTTTAATAGAAAATTAGTATAAAGAAAATAATGGAATGGAAGGATAGAGTTTTTATATATGACTTCATTTCAACCTTCTTATCTCATCTTTTTAAGTATCTTTTCCTCGGTGAAAGTTAAATGTTTTAAAAAAATGCTACAAGAGATGATGAGTCATTTTTGGTTCTTAACATTTCTTTCAAAATAAACATTTCTGGTATTGAGAAAGGGATGTAAACTTTGTGCATTTTTAGGGGGGGGGGGTGTTTTGTTTGAACAGTTTTGTTAATGACAGTTGAATATTTAAATGACATAAGGCAATCCAGGCCTGTTGACAGTGAAGCAAAAAGGGTTTCCTTGGATTTGCACTGAAAATCATACATGGGAATGAATATTAAAAAAGACGCATTTGGGTTGGTCGGTTTTGAACAAAATCAGTCTCAGATGCAGAAATATTTCATAAGAGAAAAATTGCAGTCAAATGAACCAGCACAAAATTTCCATGAATCAAAAGTGACACAACAATTTAGTTTCAACTCAATAAAAATCATAAAAATGAGCAGCTTTTTATGCTATTGATAAATGATGAAAATTCTTGACAAAATTTATAAAATAGTTGAATTAATTGAATTGTTGATACTGCTTGCAGCTCAAGTTATTTCATTTATTATGAATTATTCACAAGAAAGAAATGTCGGAGTTAAATATCAAATAACTAAAGATAAATCTTCAATAGTCCATTTTAAAATAGGTAAAGAAAAGAATAGACTTAAAAACCAAATTTTAAAAAATCTACTGAAATAATTTCAGAAAATATTGAAAACTTCATTTTAAGAAATTACAGATAAACAAAATCATTTAGTAAATTCTCATGTATAAACATTTTCCAATATCACTGAAGAAATTATTTTTTTAACAGTCATAATTCCCTATTTTGTTGAAAAATAAAACTTAGGACCAGAGTGGTCTCTATGAATGTAATTTTTGCAGAAATAACCTGACACAAGTAAAGATCCAACATTCTTTATAATCTATTCGAATTATCAACCATCCTAAATTAAAATCATATCACGAGAATAAACTGGAAAAAAGAAATTTAGTGTAAATTTCCATTGTCTAACATCAAAACAGTTTCTACATTCAAGACAGATTTTTAATAATATTTCCAAATATAAACCTATGTTCTAAGAATTTGAATGTTTACTACCTACTTTTTCTAACCTGTAAAAAATTTATTCTTACCAAAAGTTGAAATCAAAAGTTTTTCAACAAAAATATGTTGGAAGAAAAGTAAAACATGAAAAGCAATTTAGTGGAATATTTATATATTTATTCAATAAACGTATAAACACTATACAAAATTGGCTTTTTTTTGTCTTATTTTCTTCCACTACATTGGATATTTTAGCTATATATCTATCTAAAGTAAATTTTACAAACATTTAGGAAAATTATTTTGTACATTCTTTGCTGCTTTATGTAGAGATATGTTGAACTTTTCTAATGAATTTTGACCAAAATGTTGTGTCACATATCAAACATGTTTGAAATATCAATAAAGAAATTGCTAAGTTGTAAATTATTGAAGAAGTATGAGGCCATTAGATTCAGCAGAAAATATATACACTGAACAATATTGTCACAAACATTTCAAAGGCCACTTCATTATTGAAAAATATAAACAAATAATTATCTTTTCAGTGATTCTCCCACCATACAACACACACACGCACACACACACACACACAAATAAAAATAAAAAGTAAAAAATAAATTTTTGCAAGAGGGACAAAAATCTAGAAGTCTAACTAAATATATATATATATATATATATATATATATATATATATATATATATATATATATATGGGGAAATAATGATTTTTTATCTGATAAAAAACAGTGTACAAATTAAACTGTAAATATATTTTTCTAGCTTTTCTTTTCTATAGTATCTTTTGTTTCTGCTTCTGTCGATTCTTCTGTATTTTCTTTGTTGAAGAACAGCAAAGGAAACATGCCAAGTATACAACCAATAGAAATGCCAATCACTTTGCCCTGAAAATAGAAAGATATTTTATAAAAATAAAACCCAATGGTAACTAAGATGATTTTAAAGAACTTGCTTGAATCTCATGTTAGTCAATTTGAATCACAATATTTAACAAAGATACTTTTCTACAGTATTTATCACTAATTTTGTCTATCTTACTACTCTCTCTTTTGTATTTCCTATTCTATCTACAAAAAATATTTGAATATATTTATTTATACGAGGTGCATACGATAAGTTTCCAGACTTTTTTCGTATGGACACTTTTATTGATAGTATACACATGAAACTCTAGTCCCCTTCGAAGTAATCTCCTCCGGCTGCAATCCACTTGTTGTACCATTCCAACAACTTCTGCAAGGCCCCATGGAAGTCCTCTTGTGTGAGCGTGTCAATGACCTTCATCACAGCCTCTTTCATCCCCTCAATTGTTTCATAACGACAGCCTCTGAGCTTAGGGAATAACCAAAAGTCACAGGGAGCAAGGTCTGTACTATAGGGAGGCTGAGGAACTGTCTTGATGCCCATCTTGGTCAAATAGTCTGTGACAAGGTTGGAGTTGTGGACTGGTGCATTGTCCTGGTGGAAATGATACTGACCCGATTTGAAGAGTGCTGGCCTCTTCCCTAGGAATCTCTTCCTGAACTCCCTTAAAACCTCAACATAGTAACCCTAACCCTAACCTTTTGGCCAATCAACTCTGGTGTATTGACTTCCTTACTCCTGCCACACCTCTCATCATCCCTCACAGACTCCCTGGCTTCCTTAAATCTCTTATGCCACTCAAAAACTGATGCTCAATTCATGCAAAATGCTCCAAAAGCAGTCTGAAGCATTCCATATGTTTCGCTGGCATTTTTTCCAAATTTAAAACAGAATCTTATTGCATATCATTCTTCTAAAGTGTCCTCATGTCCAAATTGCATTTTTGAAATTCACCAGCTGTGACAATCAGGCTTTACTAGGGAGTATTCCAATTGCTGCTGTAGCTGTTGATTTGAACCTGGAATCATAAAAATTGGCCAGTCATCTCAAAAGATATATAGCAATAACATAGTGAATTTTCAAGAGTGTACGACAATTTTAAATGCCCATATCAAAAAAGTCCGGAAACTTATCGTATGCACCTCATATATAAATAAAATTTATAATCCATATATCTATCAATAATCCTAAAAGTTTACAACCCTCGGCAAATACTATGGAATCAATACAGATGTTTACACACCTTTTTTCATTTTTTTTAACTTCACAATAAACAAATCAGAGATTTAACACAAGATAATTTTTGTTTAATAACTGAACATTCTGGTTCATGAACTGCAAACAAATCAAATTAATTTATTTAGATTAATGGGGCATATGTTTTAGACCAAGTAAATGAAAAATGTAATTTGCATTTCTAAAACAAATAACAGTACAAACCAATATATATAAAAATTATCTGCCATTAAGATTAAAGGAAAAAAAGAGTGCTTGCAAATTTAATGAGCTGTTAGACTTAACTAATAGAAAAGAAACATGGCTTCAACCAGAAAAATGTTGATTAAAACAATGCAAAGAATAATAAAATTCCTTTGACAAAGAAATTCAACATGAAGTGTGGCAAAGATGTTGATTGTTTCCAACTTTGTCTAAAATTTAGTAAAAAGCTTAAACAAAATGTAAAGAATATAGAAGTAGACCAAAGAAGACATCAAAACCACAGGATAGAAAACTCAAAACAATATGACTTGAAAATAAAAAAATGCAGAATAAACAAATGAAATAGATGGAAAAAAGAGTTGATGTTTCTAAGAGAAGAGTAATAAATCGACTGAATGAAATGGAATTTACTGAGAAACCAACATCAACACAGAAGAAAATAAGGTTAAAGTGGATTACGGAAAAGAAAATAAGTTTGATGATGATGCTATCAAGCAAACAATGTTAAAGTTTGGGTTTTTTTTTTTTTCAGAAATGTTATATCAACTCAATATGGATGACAAACCAAAGTTTATGGTGGAAATTCAAATTTTAAAAGTTTTAAAATGCTCCAGGACAAGGTCCCATCCTTCAAAGTTAACCTATCAACTGCTATTCAATAAAGTTCAAACAAACTTGATAGAGAATATTGCATCTCATGAGTGAAGTCCTCAAATAATTTAGGCCCACATAAAAACCTGAGGAGGAACAACTAAGTACTAATTGTGATTTTTTTTTGTTGATGATTCTATGATATTTTCCTGTATTTGATCTGTAAAAAATAATCCATTAGGTAAAATAATTGCATTTTCTTGAAATATGTTTCCTAAAAGGTAAAATGATCAGCTGTTAAAAATAATACACAGGTTGCTTAACTAAAGCTAAAGAACACAGTCTGACCTACTATAAAGAAAAGATAGAACTCATTTGCACTCCACAAATATAAAAATAAGTATAAACTTTCAGAGATTAATAGCATATATGAAAAATAACCGGTCCATTGACCAAGCTGTTAGAGTGTTCGCCAAAGGTCTGGGACACCAGGCTTCAATCCCAGGCTAAATCAGACCAAAGACTCAAAAAATGGTACCTGAAGCCTCTTTGCTTAACACGCAGAATTATAAGGTATGGATCAAGGGTAAAGTGGAGCAATCCAGGGAAAGGAGTAGCACTCTTCCCCTACACCTCGGTGTAGTAGCTATTGAAAAGGGAGCCTTCAGGTCACCCTTGATGAAGGTCGCCAACTTTACTTTATGACACTTATAACAGCTAGTTGTTTAACAAGCAAGATAGTGAAAATGATTCCTGTAATATGAAAGTCAAGAAAGAATTCATACCAAAGAAATACAAACTCCTCCCAACTATTAGATAGAATTGAAACAATAATCAGAACAAACTTAATATTATTTATGTTGAAATTTGGGTAACCATTTTGTTTTCCAGTTGTGGGATTCTTTAATACAAAAGGTACATTTTGTCAGTACTGCATGCCCCTCCTTATATATGCTCTAGTCACCACTGATTTGTTGATCTCCTGCTGCTATAGACAGACAAGTCCATAAATATGTCACCAATTCATAGATGGCTTATATTCACTTTAATAAACAATCCAACAATTGAAAATAAAATTATTTATTCATTACTTTATAAAGATTTAAAATAAGTAAAAATGATTCACTTCTGAGATTTGACAGACAAATCTACGTGGCATTTAGCCGACTAATTTAGCCTATCATGCTTTAAAATGTTGCTAAAAGTTATAATTACTGTTGAACAAAAAGGTTTGATTTGGTTTGGTTTCTTTTGTTTAATGGCATATCAACCTTTGCAGGTTATCTAATGTCAAAGCCATCTTTATAGAAGAACAGCAGTTAACCCATAGATGAGGGATAAGGGATTCATGCTTTTCCCAAGGGTATTCATCTGAAAGTAGACATGATAGTGAAACTGGAATTTGAACCCTGCTCACCTCAATGTGACTATCTAGCAAATGAGTCATTACACCACGAGAATCCCCCCCTCCTCTAAACAAAAAGGAGCCCATTAATAGAATTTTTTTTTTTCAAGTAGGTAACACTTCTAAAAATGAATATTTATTCCAATATATATTCTTTAAAACCATATCTAAATTCAATCACTACAAAATAATTATACAAAAGAAGCTCCCACACCATCTCCCTTGCCGGAAATGACACCCCACCACGCTTATTATCAGTTTGATTTGTCACTGACCCAGTTATTATATTGTCATCCACTATGACCATTTTTCTTCTAGTTTGTACTGGTTACTTGCATTGAGGTCACTACACAAGTCAAAGAAACTTCATCAACGAATGAAATTCCAATCTAATATTCACATTGTATTTTCATCTCAGAAGACAGAGGAGGAAATTGATCAAAGCTGCATTGTGGCAAGTGATGTCACAATAAAAAAATATCAACTAAGTGTTCTGAGGCTACTTTTTGAACAAATTGTAGAAATAGCTCCCTGAGGAAAAAAAAAAAAAAAAAAAAAAAAAAAATCACAGTTGTATGGCCACTTACTTCCTATCACACAATCTAAGAGAGACAAGTAAGATATGCTTGGCTCTGCTGGAGAAGTAAGAATTAACTCATCAGCAATGTTCTCATATGGACTCCTACACATGGACACACCAGTGTTGGACAAGCAGCAAAAATTTACATTCATTTGCACCGTGCAGATATTGGATGCCGTCTAGGGGACTTACGAGGAGCAATGGCCGATAGGGACAGATGGCTAGAGAGTCAAGGGAATCTGTGCTGTCAAAATGCCTTGATGATGATGATGATAATTTCTCTCAATAAATTCCCAGGGACAAGTGCTCTCTTCAATAGTAAATCAATAACTCTGAATTCATCCAAACAAACCAATCGCTCACTGTAACATTTTCTTCAGGTTCCATTTAATCCTATAAAAAATACCTTAGAATCCTATCAAGCATAAAAGTTTTTTCCATTTAGGTAAAGATACGGATGACTGTCCTGTCTCTAGCTATGATTTGTTTTTGTTTTGGAGTCTCATAATAAATCCACTTTTAATCACCAGTGAAAATAACTTTATCAATGAAAAACAAATCTATAAATGTTAACCACTGTTTCTGTAAGTTCATGTGGAACCCATTTTGCTAGCTTCTCATTTTGCCAAAAGGTCTATAAATAGGATACAACTGTAGACTGATTCAACAAATAATAAAGAGATGAGTAAACTTAAGCCATTTCTAAGATTTCATTAAGGATAGCATGAGAAACTTTTCCAATGTTATAAATATTCAGACTAAAATTCTTACAAAAACAACATTTATATTTAAAAGAGTGTAAAATGATAAAGGAGAAAAATGATGGAAAGAAAAAGAAAATTTCTTACCATATTTCCAATCCATCGAGTTTTAGGCATATCTACTTGCTGAGCCGTAAGAGGTGGAGAGTGAAAACCCAGTTTACCTGCCAACATTTCTACATACCATGCAGAGCTGAAAAAAAAATCACTGTGTGAGATTCTAGTTTAACAAGATTTTATTTTCTATGAATATTGCCCTTAATTCAATTGAGACCATACAATTAAGTTTATAAGATAAAAGATAAATTGAAAATGAAAATTCAAAAGAAAATTAAATGATGTTTGTTGGTTTTTATAGTATATCAACCTTTGTAAGTTATTTAATGCCAAATCCATTTTTATGCATATAGTTCTATTTCAAACAATTCAGTTTAGCATGAGTACACAGTTTAATTATAAAAAACATTTCTATTTCAAGCTATTCAGTTTAGTCAAACAGTTCTATTTCAAACTAATCAGTTCAATATAAGTACACAGTTTAGTTCTATTTAAATCCATTTTTATACAAATAATTAGTTCTATTTCAAACAATTCAATTTAGCATGAGTACACAGTTTAATTGTCAAAAACATTTCTATTTCAAGCTATTCAGTTTATTCAAACAGTTCTAATTCAGATAATTCAGTTTAGTATAAGTATATATTTTGTTTACACACAGTTCTATATTAAACAATTCAGTTTAGCGTAAGTACAGTTTCAATGTCAAAAACCGTTCCATTTCAAAGTATGCAGTTTAATTGTCAAAAACATTTCTATTCACAGTTATTCAGGTTAGTCAAACAGTTCTAATTCAAACAATTCAGTTTAGCATAAGTATGCAATTTAGTTCTATTCAACCCATAGATAGGGCCCTATCAGGTGCTACCACTCCAGGCCAGAGTGGACCTGGGAGCAATGGTAATGATGGGGTGCTCCACATTCTCCAAAGCCCCATCATCACTGGAACCTCACAATCAGATTGTTAAGTGTCATATCCAGGACACTCATGGGAGGGGGGATCTTATTCCTCTGCAGGTGTGCAGTCAGTGTATTCTACATCCCCAGCTGACTAGGCAATACACAGAGTTAATGTCAAAACAGTTTTATTTCAGATAATTCAGTTTAGCATAAATACACAGTTTAGAGGTCAAAAGTTCTATTTCAAGCAATTCAGTTTAGTATAAGTACGCAGTTTAAATGTCAAAACAGTTCTATTTTAAACAATTCAATTTAGCGTAAATACGCAGTTTAAATGCCAAAAACAGTAAACTCAAACCACGGTTTAGTTCTATTTAACCCATAGATAGGACCCTTATCAGGTGCTATCATTCTGGGCCAGAGTAAACCTAGGAGTAAGGGCAATGAAAGGGTACTCCGCATTCTCCAAAGGTCCAGCATTACTGGGACCTCACCATCAGATTGTTTAGTGTCATGTCAGGACACTCATTGGGGGGGGGTCTTACCCCTCTGCAGTGAAGCAATCGGTGTATTCTACAGCCCCAGCCGGCTGGGCCCAAAAATTAAATGAAGAAAACTTTTCAGAAAATAAAACTAAAACATTAAAAAATAATTGAAATTAAAGAATACTGAAATTTTTTCTCTTGCCATAACAAATAATTGAACAAATATTTTGATGAGACAAATCATTCAGAGAGGTTTTTATGATTTTTTTTTCTTTCATTACCAGTTTGTTTTTGCTGTTTTTGTATTTACACTGATAGTCTCTGACAAAAAAAAAGATATACAAAATTGATGTTGTATAGAGTATACTGTAGAATGTCAATAGTGTTTGTGGCATGGTGATCTGGGCATCAGGAGATACATCAGTATTAAACAACATGAAGTCAGTGAAGAGAGACATTAAGGAACTGGGCATTTTTTGATAAACAAGTAGAAAATGTGACCCAAGTCACATTTTATACAGTATATGATTTTCCCAACAGTTGAACATTTTGAAAACAAAATCTTTAAGGAAGATTCAATATTTTCAAAACTACTGACCCAATTCCTGCAATATCAGAAACCATATTGCCCAAGCCAGCAGCAGCCATAGTGGAGATCCCCAGCAGAGCACCAAATGTACTGTCAATGTATTCTCCCTGCAACAGAAAATTAACAAGGATAACAGCAAAGAGGAAAAAAAGAAAACAATACAGAAAAAAAAGGAGAGAAGGTTATTTATATTTACCGAAATAAACTAAAATTCATAAAAAAAAAGGAGAGAAAAACACCAAAAATTGGCAGTGGATCCCAAACAATGAAAGAAATGGATAAACCTTAATTTTATGTTTGTTTATTTGTTTTGTTTTATGGCATATCAACCTCATCGGTCATTTAATGCCGAATCAAGTTAAGGAAAATAAGTCTGAAAAGAAATTCAAAGGAGAGATCTTAGGAATTAATGTTAAACTTTAGATAATTTGTTGGTTATTTGTATTTTATTATGAGTTTATTTGTAGGGAATCATAATGATAAAAAAAAAAACCCAGCAAAACAGGTTGGGGAAGGGATTGGTTTGTTAGAATATATCTAGTAAAGAAAGGGTTTATAGAAGTAATTTGGTCTTATTGAAAATTTCTTTAGATTTTTGTGTATAACTTCACTGTTTTTAGAAATGATATCACATTATTTATTTCAGGTTTTTGGAACAGTTCCTTCATATTGTTTGCACTATAGGAGGTTTATTTGGTGTATTTGGTCTGGCATGCATAACACATTGATTGTTGTTTTCCTTTGAGTAAATAAGAATGTGTTATCCTTGTATGACCTATCCGGAGTCTAGACAATGTAATTTCCTCATTTCGTTTTTTTTAAACTTTGCTTCCATTCCCCCAGTGTGGATTTAATTTCTAATAATTTATTATTTTCATTATTTTTCCAGCGTTGTTGTCTTTGCTGTAGTATGTATTTATTTATTTTCATTTTAAAGTCTGTATGTGGTATTTTAAATTTCTTTTCAGTGGTTTGGTTTATGGTAGACCTGGCTGGTTTATCCGCTTGGTCATTTCCACTGATGCCAGTATGACTTGGGACCCAACATATCTGTATATCATTGTCATTTGATAAATTCTTTAATTTACAAAGTACTCTTATTATTAAAGGGTTATCAAATTTTCTGTTTTTTAGTGATTCCAACACTGATAGTGAATCTGAAAAGATGATGAATTTGTTATTTCTTGATTCTGAGATGAGGTCAAGAGCCATGTTGATTGCACAAGCTTCTGCACTGAATATAGAGGTATCATTTGGGAGATGTTTTTTTTTTTTTTTTTTCTGAATGTATTATAGCACATCCAGTTATTTTATCCAGTTTAGATCCATCCATGAAGATGTGCGAATGTTTGGGATATTTCTCCTTAACTTTTTCTAGTTCCTCTTGAAAAATTAGTGGATGGGTTTTATTTTTGTAGAATTTACGAAATGTTAAGATTATGTTTGGGGTCCAACGTGGAATATCTGGTATGATTGTTTTATGGATTTCAGTCAGGTCTACTTCTGCTTCTCCAATGATTGTTTCCATCCGGAGCCCAAAGGTTTTTATGGCTTTTTCATTCTTTTTGAATAGCTCTTTGTACTTGGGATGAAAAACTTTATGGTGTGCTGGATTTGTTGGACATGACTTTAATTTGACGTAGTATTGGAGGGTCAGTTTTTGGCTTCTAATATTTGCAGGAGCTTCATTAGCCTCTGCATATAGGCTCTCAGCTGGGGGGTGTTAGAAAGGTTCCAAGCACGAGCCTTAAGCCTCCATGATAGATTGGGTCGAGGGTTTTCCAGTAGCTCTTTCTAGCTGATCAGTATATGATACTGCCATAGTCCAATTTTGATTTAATTAATGATCTATATAATAATAATAGTGTATTTAGGTCAGCTCCTCATTCTTTGTAGGTCACCACATGCACCAGATGCAATGTTTTGTTGTATTTCATTTTTAGATATTTTAAGTGTGGAATGAAGGTCAGTTTCTTGTATTATGCCCAGAAATTTATACTCGTCTACCACTGGGATCTCTACATCATTGAGTTTCAGACTGGGGTTGTTAAGCAATTTTTTTTTGACAAAAATGGACACATTTTGTTTTTGTTTCAGAGAACTTGAAACTATTTACTGTTGCCCATCTGCTGATTTTCTTTAGTCCTAGTTGCAATTTTCGTTCAATTGTGTGGATATATTTTGATTTGCAACATATCATGAGGTCATACACATATAGTGACCCATTTATTCCGGGTGGCAACTCCTTGGTTACATTATTTATCTTTATATTGAACAGGGTAACAGATAATATACTGCCTAGTGGGACACTCTCTTCCTGATTTTTTACACTTGAAAATATGGTATCAACATGAACTCTGAACTTTCTATTTGATAAGAATCCATCTATGAATTATGGTAATCTGCCCTTTATGCCTAGTTCATGAAGGTCCTTCATTACTCTGTATTTCCATATCATATCATAGACTTTTTTCAGGTCAAAGAATACAGCCTGAGGTGTTCCTTTTAATGAAGGCTTCTCTGATGTTTGATTCAAGGTGTATTAAATGATCTATTGTGTCTCTCTTGCTGTGGAATCAATAAGTTATTTTACTCTTCTAGATTTTTTGATTTAAAATTTAGTTTATGTTTTTCTGCATCTTCTTTAATGGTTATAAATTCTTTTTTGCCATTTTGTTTTGATGAGTTTTTAGAGAAAGTTTCTGCTAACAGGTCTGTTATAGTTTTTTTTATCAGTTATTATGGAGTTATCTTTTGAGAGATGCTTTATTGGTATTGTTGGTTGTTTGCTTGCAATTTTCCTGATCATTTCCCAAATTACCTTCAGCAATTTAATTTGTTGACGTAATTTTGCCAACATTTTCTTTTTACTGCTTTTATCTCTTTACGTGCCTTTGCTCTATTTAGTTTATATTCTATCAGATTGGATGTTGTTTCTTTTTGGAATTTTTTTAATGCTACTTTTCGCTGTTTGATTGCTTCCTGGCATTTGTTGTTAAACCAGAGTCTGTTTCACTTATTTGGTGTTGCATTCCTGGGGATACAGTCTATTGCTATGGAGTTCAGCATTTCAGTGAAATATTCTATAGTGTCATTGTTTGGCTCTTTGTGTGTTAGTTTTTCTTTGCATTTTCTTCAAATTTTTCCCAATCAGCTTTGTCTAATTTCCAATGCTATATTTTTTTCCTGGTAGGTCCTGCATTTTATTTGGTGCTCATGTTTATCAATGTTTCAATAATTCAAGGCCAACCATCTTAGTGAGTTTCCAAACTGTCCATCATATAAAGGAGGTAAGTATTTGCCTCTTTGACAAGTCTCTATCAAAGACTCTTTTAAAAGGAACTTCTAAAATAAGCCTCCAAAAATATACATCAGCTCTCTTGTGGTCCTATTCTGGTCATGGCACCAAATGTGCTCCTAAGCAAATCATAGTACTTGATTGTGGCCTTAGTTCCATGACAAGCACATACATTTCCAGCTCGAGGTTTTCTCTCTGAGCCAACATTATGTCTGAAAAATCCAAGGGATGTGGAATGACACAATGTCCAGAATTGTTGTTGGTTCATTACTTTGATTAATTGTTACTATGTAAATTATTGTTTAGACAAGACTGTTATCCATATAAACATGCCTAAGCAAAAGGTTTGTTTGCATTTCATGGCACAACCTTAGTAGTTTATTTAATGCCAAATCTATTTTTATACAAACAAACAGTTTTATTTCAAACAATTCACCTTAGCATAAGAACACAGTTTAATTGTCAAAAACATTTCTATCTCAAGCTATTCAGTTTAGTCAAACAGTTCTAATTCAAACAATTCAGTTAAGTATAAGTATAGTTTTTGTTTACACACAGTTAAATTTCAAACAGTTCAGTGCTAACACTCCAGGCCAGAGTCGACCTGGGAGCTATGACAATGAAGAGGTACTCCGCATTCCCCAAAGCTTCAGTATTACTGGAACCTCACAATCAGATTGTTTAGTGTCATATCCAAGACACTTATTGGAGGGGAGGGGGTATTACCCCTCTGCAGAAAAGCAGTTGGTATATTCTACAGCCCCAACCAACAGGTAAATTAACAAAAGGTGACACAATTTCCATATATATATATATATTGAATATGTAAAATTTTTTCTTTTTTTGTTGGTCCAAAGAGAGAAAAAAGTAAATATTTCAAAATGAATAGGTTCACAAAAAAATTTATTTTCTTTTAAAAATTAACTATTTAGTTCTTATGCAGCATTTTAAGTCCATGGCTTTCTTCAGAGAACTTTTAATGTTTTTTTCTGGTGTGGTGTTCAGTTTATATAGAGGTCACTGTTTTGATGGGGTGGTTGTTTCTTTTAATTTTGCGATAGATTTCTTGTAAGGGTTGGCTCTTTCTTTCTCTTCTTTTCCTTTTTTCCTCTCTTTCTCTTTCTGAAAGTGTGTTTCGTGTCCTCCCTTGTGGATGACTCTTTTTTTACCCCAATTACTCTTTGATATTTGACATGCTATAGAGCTTTTTTTGTTGTTTTACTCTGGGTGTTTGTGTGTGTATGCAAAATTAAAAGAAACAACCACCCCATCAAAACAGTGACCTCTATATAAACTGAACACCACACCAGAAAAAAACATTAAAAGTTTTTCTTGTCTTTGAGTTGCAATGGACCACCCCAACCATCAAAAGAAATTCAATAAAATTATTTCCTAAAAGTTGAGAAACTGCCACTGAGATTCACAAAAAGTATAAAGATTAATATAATTTTAAATAGCAGAGTAAAAAAGTTTGATTTATCAATCCTGCAGGTTTTCAGTACTAAAGATAGAAGAGGTGAGTGGTTCATCAAATAATGAGATCTAATTGAAGACTTGCAACCAGTATTTAACAGCTTACACACTTACATAACAACAAAAAATCTATAACTTGGTAGTGATGCACAAAAAAGTGAAGAAAACCAAAAAAATCAATTAAAAATCAGGTAACTGAGTGAGAATATATTTTTGTTTGTTCGATTTTTTTTTTTGGTGGGAGGAAGATTCTTGTTTTGAATACTTACAGCAACAATCATCAACACATTGTCCAAAAAACCAAAACCAACAAATGGAAGAGCATTGTGCACAAATACTGAAAAGAGAAAAAATATAAAATGAGGTGAAAAGCTCAAAACAAAAAAGACAAATATACTAAAAGAATTACATTATTTATAAAGCAGGCGGAATTTATTCAGAACTTTATATTTATACATGTAGAGAAAAAGTGAAAAACAAAGTGTCATGTGGTCCCACTGAGAGGAGAGAAATAGTAATATAGGTCAATGCCTCATGGCCTAAGTAACAAATCCAAGTCAGAATGAAAGCCAACAGATGGTTGCACTCTGTGACCGGGTATAGGAACATATAGTAGTCCTAACGAATCACCTGACAGGGGGAGAAGAAGATAGAAGCCAAATGATTGGCTAGAATCCCAAAGCAGAAATAGCCCCCTTCTTCCATCAGCGGAAATAGGGGTAAAGAATATCAGTTTTGGAACAGATGTCGTCGTGAACAGATGGGAGCGAATCTCGCGCCAAACTCCGGGTAAAGAAGCAGAAAGAATCTTGGACAAGAAGTACCTATGCCTTCAAACCAGAGCTATAAATAAATTAGCCAGCCCATAAAAGAGAAAATACTCTCCGAAGGAACCCATCAAAAGATAAGTAAACATTAAGACTGTCTCTCCCTACACCCTTCTTAAGCATTGCAATTACTCTCTCTCTCCCTCAATGTAAGGAAGACTAAAGAAAAGAAAAAAGGAAGAAAGACATTTAGTCATGTATTATCCACTGATAATATAGCCGACATGTTGAACATGTGTATCCATGTGTGTAGTAAAAAGGTTGTTATATTTTAATGTTCCCACGTGTTGAAAATTGTTCATTTGTGTCGTCTTCTATCAAATTGTCTGTTTCATGTTTGTTTTCAGCTTCTTTCGCCTTAAAATATTCTCGCCTAAATTGTCCTATTCTTTCCTCTAAAAATATTATACGGGAAACCGGAGTTGTCAACTACTATAGTTAATATTATTATATCTAAACCTAGAGGTCCATATCTTCCATTGTTCTAGGGGTAGGAAGAGCTAGAGGCCTGATGGGTGTGGGTGTTAGCATGAAGTTTGGAAACCCCTTGCCAGCGGCAGTCAGTCTAGCCCTAAATTAACCCCCACATAATATGCCAGTTCCTATATGCTTGAGAAAGGACTCCGAACAAGGTCTTATTCTACGAGGGATCAAGTGCCAGACCGCCCCATCTTCACCCGTGCGAAAAAAATAAACTCCCTGTTTGGTGGTAACAATATTTAAATGCACCAGTTCCCATACGCTTTTAAATGGTTGCTCATCCAGGGATCTTTTTATTTTAATTTGTCGTCACAAAAGTAATCCAAAAGTGAAGAATTTATTGCAAAAAAAAGTCAACGTTAAATGTTTCAGTTTTAATGAACCTTCATCAAGACTTTAGAATGGTGATACCAAGTGTTGATATAATATCCATCGTTGTTCTATCAACACTTGGTATCACCATTCTAAAGTCCTAATGAAGGTTCATTAAAACTGAAACATTTAACATTGACTTTTTTTTTGTAATAAATTCTTCACTTTTGGATTACTTTGTTTTATTAATTTTTCTCCATTCTATCAGATTCTTTTCCATTACTTACTTTCACACACACACACACACATATATGTGTGTGTCTCAGATTAATGCAAGTTTTAATAAATCTATTCAGGAAGTATTGCATGTCTTCTTCCCCTGTAGGTTATGAAGGGATATTAGAATACAACAGATTCAAAAACCTTGATTTTACATGCAACTCATCTAAAGTTAAAAATCTTGCCAGATGTATGTCTTATAGAAACGGTACAATTACAACCCTTTGCAAAGTATACAGCAAACAGACTAGGAGCTACAATGTCCTCCTACTTTACTCCATTCGTCATTGATATTTGTCCCGATAGATTTCTACCCCCATTAAACTAAGCATCATAGAAAGGTGCTTTTCAAGTCAATCAACCTTCCTTAAAATCTCCCATACAGCATCAAAGGCCTTAATTAGGTCAATAAAAACTTAATAAAAACCCAGACTTTGTTTTATGCACTTTTCCTGCAACTCCTTTACAGATAAGATGATATGCAAGATACCACAACCAATGCTGAAACTAGACTGCAATTTAGGAAGGACATAATCTGCAATGTGATGGCAATATGCCAATAATTTCCATCCTTATCTATACCAAATTTCTCCTTGAAAAGCATCTTGCCACTCCCAAGTCCAAATGTCATGCAATAGTTTATGAAGCCCATAAAGAACATTTTCTCTTGTCATAAATCAATAATTTATCATTAATACCATCTATCCCAGGTAAATTTCCACAGTTTATTTTCTTTACACTTGTTTTCACTGCTCCAAACAAGAGAAGATCAGTCAGTTTACTAGAAATAATGTACACTAAATTTTCATTAACAGTTGAAAGACAATTTAGAAGCTCATTAAAATGCTACTGCCACCTTTTCAAGATACAAGCAAGATCATGGACTAGTTTCTTTCTTTTAATCTTTAGAATATTGCAGTATTACTGGTAAAAGATATGAATGATATATCACTCTTAATAGATTATAGAACTCATTTGTATTATTGTTATTTGATATTGCTTATATTTTCTTAGATTTATTTCTCTAGCATTTATCTTTCATTTTACACAGTTTTCGCTGCGAGTCTTTTCCCCTTTTATCTCAGTATCAAATCAGTTTCCTTCATCCTTGGAGAATATATTCTATCATTTAAAAGCAACTATCTTTTCTCTACCAGAAATTTCTTGACCTTCTAAGCAGTCTAATCAAATGAATATTCATGATTCATTTATTCAGAAATCCTAGAATTTGACAGCCAACATTATTAATTGATTTTTTGAATAAGGATTAATCATTTTCCCAAGATAATTTAATCCATTGCCATTTTAAACTCCTTACATACTTATTTTTTTAGACAAGAGACATTTAACCATTTTGGAAGTGACACCCTTGCTAACCTAACTATTCCTTTCATAACTTTGTAGCATGCATCAAAAGATGACCTGTCTATTAAGCATACACACTTTACAAACATCTCAGAGCTCACATTTCCTTATGAGAATATAATCAATTAAATGTCATTGTTTACAATGAGAGAGTATCAGGGTAATCTTATACATATTTATCTGTTGAAACATGGTGTTAAGGATAAAAAAAATTGAACTCCTCATACATTTGAAGCAAAAGAAAACCACTGTTTTTGTTATATATTCGAACTCCATGCTAATCCAATTCACTCCATGTTTCATAATTGGTAAGTTGATTAGTGTCTAATGACATACCAACTCTTGTGGGTTATTTAATGCCAAATCTTGTTTTTATTATATATATATATATATATACTTTGTAAGGGAATAGTTTGTTGGTACATATTTTTTAAAAATAAATTGTTATAGCATGAGACAAAGATGTTCATTTCAGGCATTCAGTACTGAAAACCAAGAACCTTAAAGCTAAACAGTGTTCAATGTCTACTTTTTCTGGACATGGTTGACCTCCAGCCACCATCTACTAACACCTTTTATATAAAAAGGCTTGGGGGTTTGTTTTCCATAAAATTTGTAGAATATGGTTGGGACTAAATCAAATAAGTGCTAGGACTTGTGCTTGACCAGCTGATCAATTGGATCAGGCCTTTTTGACCACCCGTTTGGCCCAAGTTAGAGATGAAGGTGATAGATGTCACATGACCACTTATGGCTGGAGTCACAAACTGCTTAGCCACCAGGATCAAGTCCTCAGTATTACAGGTTACCAACTACAACCAATAGGTGGCTCCACTGAGGAGAATCTTTCCTCTCTGTAGAGGTGTAGTCAGTATATTCTACAGGAGGCCCAGCCAACAAGAGGGATATTTCAGGACACCTGCCTACCCTTATACAGAACTACCAAAGAAGAATGATTTTATCTGCCATAGTTAATTTTTTCCAAATCACCTTTCAAAGGATGGTACCACGAAAACTTGTCATCACATTAAGTGTTATATAATGTTTATTCACAAAATAGACTCACATTATCATACAACATTCATTTACATGGTGCCTTCAATAAGTTTCCAGACTTTTTTGTACAGGCATTTAAAATTGTCGTAGACTCTTCAAAATTCAGTATGTTATTGCTATACATCTTATGAGATGACTGACCAATTTTTAGGATTTCAGGTTTAAATGAACAGCTACAGCAGCAATTGGAATACACCCTATTAAAGCCAGATTGTCACAGCAGGTGAATTTCAAAAATGCAATCTCAACATGAGGACACTTTAGAAGAACAATATGCAATAAAATTGTGTTTTAAACTTGGAAAAAATGCCACAGAAACATATGGAATGCTTCAGACTGCTTTTTGACCATCTTGCATGAATCGAGCATCAGTTTTTGAGTGGCATCAGAGATGCAAGGAAGACAGGGAGTCTGTGAGGGATGATGAAAGGTGTGGCAGGAGTAAGGGAGTCACTATACCAGATTGATTGGCCAAAGGGTTAGGGTTAGGGTTACTATGTTGAGGTTTTAAAGGAGTTCAGGAAGAGATTCCGTCGGAAGAGGCCAGCACTCTTCCAATTGGGTCAGTGGCATTTCCACTGGGACAATGTACCAGTCCACAACTCCATCCTTGTCACAGACTATTTGACCAAGATGGGCATCAACACAGTTCCTCAGGCTCCTTATAGTTCAGACCTTACTCCCTGTAACTTTTGGTTATTCCCGAAGCTCAGAAGCTGTCGTTATGAGACAATTGAAGAGATGAAAGAGGCTGTGACAAAGGTCACTGACACACTCACACAAGAGGACTTCCATGGGGCCTTGCGGAAGTTGTTGGAATGGTACAACAAGTGCATTGCAGCCAGAGGAGATTACTTCAAAGGGGATTAAAGTTTTATGTGTGTACTATCAATAAAATTGCCCATACGAAAAAAGTATGGAAACTTATTTAATGATCCTCATATATACAAAAATGTGTGTGCGCATATATATATATATATATACACACACACATACATCTGTATATGGATATACAGACAGAGACACATATATAAATGCATTTATAGATATATATATTGACACTAACACACACTATATATATATTTAAAAAAAAAAAAAAAATATATATATATATATATATATATATATATATATATATATAAACAAACACCTATGTACACATATGTACATACATAGGCATATATTTACACATGTACACACACACAAACATATATACCTACACATACATACATACGTCCACATATAAACACTCATATATATACAGGGTGGAACGATAAAATTGTCGCCCTAGAAAAGACGACATGATTCCATTTACATTTAAAGAAAACTGGTTTTCTTTTTTTGTTGCAGACCATCTACTAGTTGGCCAGTTGTGTACAAATCCCAAAAGCAGTAGGAGCCTTCTATCATGTATGAAAGTGACACAATGTTCAACGAGTGAGATCGGAGATGCGCTGCTCTACAATTCATGTTCTCTATCGATCCAAGTTATGACAACAGGATCATTGCCAGCACCCTCAAAATGTAAATACAGACGGCTCAACGATTGAGGGCACAGCTCAACACATCAAACGACCCTTTGGAGGTGGTGGTGTGGAAGCCCAAGGCTGAAGACACCGCCAGGAAGACCCAGACAAAGGAGTTCATTGAAAAGGTCCAGGCAATCACTGATGAAACTCCCCAGTGGTGTGGTGATCCCCTGGTGCAACAGGTGCTGGTGGCCGACTCTGGGTGTGTCTGCAGGACTTGGCACCGGCCCACAAGTCCAAAGAGACCCAGGCTTGGCTTCAGAAGGAGTGCTACGACTTTGTACCCTTCTCTGACTGGTCCCCCTCCTCCCTCAACCTGAACCCACTGAACTACTTCATTAGGTCATACATTGAGAACATCACCAACATGACCTCTCACAATACCAAAGCCAGCCTGATCACCGCCGAGTATTCGCAGAGCTCCCGCTGGCGCTTGTGAAAAAGGCATGCTTCCAGTTTCGGATCCGTATCGAAGCGGTGATTGAGGCTGATGGCGGCTACATTGAATAGATATCAGCTCTACTACATAATCAAGTTACCTGAATTGATTTTTTCAGTAAAAGTTTTAAAATAAAGCTGTAGTGTTGTTTTCTTTAGAATGACAATTTTATCGTTCCACCCTGTAGATATATACATCAACATATAAACTCACACATATATACATTCACCTATACATATATAAAAACACACATACATATATATATATACAAACACACATAAGCAGAAGTATTCACTCCCTGACCGAATTAAAAGGAGTGAGAGAGATAGGAAGGGGAAAGAGAAAAGTAAGCTATAAATTGAAAATATGACCTTATTTGTATTTGAAAGATTTCATCTATGAAAGGTATCATATCTAATTGTTTTTTCTTTTTCTTTTCTTTTTAGTTTACATTCAAAATATAAAAATATGTAATCCTGTACTGGTTTACGGTTTTAAAGATTTTCCTGATATTTTTGTGCTTGGCCTCCAATAAATACTTATTTCTTATGATTAGTTATAATCAGTTACAGAACAATTTTTAAGTTAATGATTTTCAAAAAAGCATAACTTCAATGTTTTATTTACCCTGACAAAAATTTAACAATAAAAGAATTCATGTATTACAATATTATTTTATGTTCCAAATTTTTTTTTTGTTGTTTACATTTAAGATATTCTTTAAAAAAATGTACCTCTTAACTTGTGATTTAAAACATAATCATGATTTTATTCTGATTCACAAAAACATACTCCCCACTGATCCTAATAAAAAAATAAAACTTATTATTTATTATAATAAGTTTAAAACCTCGAATTTAGTCATTAGAAATAATTCCTCTCCCTCGATTGGGGTTTTGCAAAAAACCAACGTTATATATAAATTTAAATGTCCTTTAGGAGATTGTATCTCTGATAATAATAATATATATGTTGGTTTAACCTCAACTACCCTGTCGAGGAGACTTACAATGCACCTTTCTGACACAAGTTCAATAGCTCAGCATTTAAAAAAACATTCATGCCCAACAACACAACTACGGAAAATTCTCACCGACAACACAACAATATTAGAACATCAAAATAATAAACAAAAACTTCAGATTCTCGAAGCATTACATATTAGAAACCTGCAACCAACACTCAATAGAATTAATTTTCGAACCAGTGCTAATGTACTTAAATGTCTTTAGCTACTGGCACTAATTATAGAATTACATTTAAAAGCAAACGCCATAAACTTTAACGGCAAAGACGCCCTTACACAGTAGTAATATGCTAAAACAAAAGTTACGTCACTTTTGTAATAGATCCTCCCCTGATGATGGCCCAAAGTCAGGCAGAAAGTACTAGGGATACATACAACTATGGACAATACATAAATCAATTCCCCCGAATACGATAAAAGTAATACGGGAATTCGAACGGATCCAGAAGAAAATATGTAGACATAAAATGTCTATTATGTTTAATGAAATTTGCATATATATATATATATATATATATATATATATATATATATACACACACACACACACATATATATATATATATATATATATATATATATATACATATACATATATATGTAACATACCTATTCATGAATATGTGAAATGTACACAGAATGTTCATAACATATATACATAGAACATAGGAACCCCGAAACACGAAAAACACTTAACAACTTCTTAGTTCAGGTACGAAATCTTTTATTACCTTTGAGTTTAAGGTTTCGACATAAGGAAGAGAGATGCACAATCTTTCTATGATGACTTTTCCATCGGCGCCGCCACAGTGCCACTGGCCTGGCTTCGGCGAGCAAGCGAAAGTCAACCGTCTTCTTCCGAGCTAGGAACTCAACTCAACTGACTTTCTTCAAAATCCCCAAAGTCCTCCCCACGCGCTTCCGGTGCATGACGTCATTCACATCCCCAAATCACAATTTTCTATCTGGGATTTTTATTTTGACATCTGTGAATCACGCGTTAACACCTGCGCTCAAGTTTGCACCTAACTAACCATGAGCAGAGCCGAAAGGTTCTCAGCCTAACTAAAACCAAAGGCAAGATATATAAAACAAAATCCCTCGGCCATTATATTACATGCCTTTCCCTCTACAAAATAAAATTATTTGTTATCGATGATGACAAATTATTTTCCTAAACTAATGTACCGCTCTTCCTCAAAATTTTCAGCAATACAATTTTAACAAAACAATACAACAAAAAACATGCATCAGTCCCAAACTCAAAAGTCATTGAAAATAAAAGTGTTCGTATTGTCCTTCATTTTTTTTTTTTTTTTTCTTTTTTCAACCACATTTTCTGGTTCTTCTTTCTCTTTTCTCTTTTTTTTCAAATTTTTTCCAACAGTCACTGGTTCAGCACGTATATTTTTTTTCAGTCTTTGATTAATTTTTTTTCTCTATCAGGTAAATTGCTCATTCTCTGTCTTTTATTCCTATCAATAGCTTACGAGTACCCTTCTTTCTTATCTTCTTTCTTTTTTGCCTTCAAATACCAGGTGTTCTTTCCTAAACCACCCAAACTTTTATTAAGTCAGCCAACAAAATTTCCCCCACAAAACACTTCAAAATCGAATCCATGAATTTTTCGAACACATGGTGTTGCCAAAACTCTGCGCATATCTTAAGTACCTAATCTCTCAACTCCTGTTTCCGAATATCTTCCCTAATAACAACCTCAAAGCCCCACTCCAGGGGGAACTCACAAAATATCCGTCTGCCTTGCCAGACACAAAAAAATATCTGTCTCTTAGTTGCTCTGCCCCAATGGCGAGATTATTCGAGACAATTCTGGTCGATACAGGCCAGAAGGGGCCCGAGGCATCATCTGTGTCCCTGAATAGTCGGTATCAACAAACTTCCACAAAAACCCAAAAACCCGGCCTGATTCCACGAGTGGCCAAAATATCGATTCCATAACACTTCCAATACCCACAACTTCCCAAATATCGAAACCTACCCCAAAAGTCTTAACTACAGTTATGCACAATCTTTGGACAACTCCATTGATGCTCCCAAAACCCCAGGTCTCGGATTAAAATTCTAATTTCCAATTACTATTTGTTGGGATAACATCTTCAAGTCACTACAAAATTTCATTCATAAAAATTTTGTTTACTATAAACGTCAATCATGTCACAGGCACTATCTCTATTTACAGGGGCCATCTATCTTTCTCTTCCCTTCACAGCTGCCTGCCTGCATAATTCCCTCTCACTCTACTGCACAATACGCCTGCCACCACATCACCGTGTCCGTTGAGGTATTTACTGGCCGAGTGCACCACAATATCTACGCCCAATGCAATGGGCTGTTGGTGCAGTGGGGTAGCATAACTGTTGTCGCAAATGGTGGCGATGCCTTTGGCACGAGCCATAGTGGCTACAGCTTTTAAATCTTGCAGTTCAAAGGTAAGCGAGTTCGGACTTTCCAGGTAAATGAGGGCGGTGTTATCGCGAATAGCAGCTTCAAAATTGTTCACATCGGTGCCGTCTACCATCGTAGTGGTTACCCCATAGCGCGACAGCATATTGAGCAACAACTTATGGGTCCAACTGTAAGGTTTTTGTACGCATACCACATGGTCGCCTCCTTGCACACACGAAAGTACTGCGGCTGCAATGACCGCGCTACCACTGCCAAAAACCAGGGCATCTTCACTGCCCTCTAAAGCGGCTATTTTTTTGCGCAGGGTGGCTACACCAGGATTGTACCCACGGGTGTAAAAAGGGGTTTCAAATTCTTTGGTCAATCCCTCGCGCATCTGTTGCACATTGTTGAAGCAAAAATTGCTGGTTTGCATGATGGGGGGCGCAACAGCATTGAAATAGTTTTCGCGCTCCTCACCCAGGTGGGTCAATATCTCTGAAAGTTCCATGTTCTAAAAGTAAAAAAGGGCTTTGTGTATTCAAAGCCCTTTCCCTTTCGATTTGTATGCCCCCTACATGGCTTGCGCCAGTTGGGTATTTTGTCCCATCAAATAGTTCAAGAGTTGGCCTTCGGTGCTGCGGGCATCATTTTTTAAATGCTCTAAATACATCAGCACATAAAACAAAGGCTTTTCGCTAAAGTTGGCCTTTTCCCAGGTATCGCTTTGATCAAAATTGGCTTTCATTTCACCGATATACAACCCAATGTTTTGCGCCAACGAGCGATCTTGCTCTGTATAACTGCTACGAACAAAGGCATTGTATGCTTCAATTTTGGTTTTGAGGTTGGCAGCAGAAATGTCGCCATCGCCCAACATAATAGCATCAATGCGGTGATTTTGTTTGGTCCACTCTATTTCTGCCAACACCTTTACCGATGCTGCGCGTTCTTTGCTAATCCCTTGCGTGGCGGCAATCAATTCGTAGCGCACTTCATCCAGGTAATTGCACAGCTCGTTGGTAGCTGAGGTAACCGCTTGAAC
>OY757912.1:129827151-130029651 GCA_963585895.1 Sepioteuthis lessoniana
GATAGGGTACTATCAATGGGTCAAATAGAACAAAACTGTGTATTTACACTAAACTGAATTATTTGAAATAGAACTGTTTTTGTATACTAAACTGAATTGTTTGAAATAGAACTATTTGTCTAAAAAGTGGATTTGGCATTAGATAACCTACAAAGGTTGATATGCCATAAAACCCAAACAAATAAGCAAACAGTAATAAATCATTATCATATTAATGGGATGCATTAATTTTCTGACAGTTTTCAATGATTTTGTCTCAAAATAGTTGTGACACAAAATATTTTTCCTCTCTTGTCCAAGACATTGTGATCAGGGATTAATAGTTGTTTTAGTAAACTATTTTTAAATCAGAAACAAAAAAGACCACATTATTATTAGTAGAGTTATTAGCAGTCACATGGGTCACATGTATATTAAGATAACCTGTATGCATATATATATATATATATTTACACACACACACACACACATATTTATATAGAGAGAGGCACACATTTATATATATATATATATATATATATAGATAGATAGATAGATAGATTTACATATGTATATATACACACACACACACATTCCGATATATATATATATATATATATATATATATATATATATATATATATATATATACATACATACATACATACATATATATATATACATACATACATACATACACGCATATATATATATACATACATACACGCATATATATATATATATATATATATACATACAAATGTATATATATGTATCTATATACATATATGCATGTGTATACACACACACACACACACACATATATATATATATGTAAAATATATACACACTCAAATATACATCCACACACGTTTATGTATATCCTTCAGAATTTTACAGGCAATAACCAAAAAAATAGACATGAACAGTTTTTTTCATGAAATATTAAAAAATTTTGTGGCCAACCACACAGGAAGCTTGAGAAATATCTTCAGCCTCTAAAAGTGGTAGAAGGTGGCACATTCGAAAACAAGAGTATTTTTCAGAAATCCTACTAGGTTTCATTAACTTTTTCCTACAGCTACAAATTTTAGAAGTTTTAATACTTTTTCTTAAAAATCCTGATTCATTGTATTTTTTCCCCAATCATGATCTAATCATGTATGAACTGTTTTTAGCATAGTGACAAAAATATCGGGAAAAATTACATGGTATTTGGGGAATTCATTTCCTCCATTTTAATATCTATTTTTATTTTAATTTTATGTTTTGAATATGCATTGCTAAAATTAAAAAAAACAAAAAAAACACTAAATTATCATTAGCATCCAACTCATCCAGTTTCCTTACAAACTTTGAACATGAATTTGTACTGATAGACAAAATTCCAATTTCCCATGTATCCATCATGTCTATACTGAATATCTAGAAATTAAAGAAAGTTGAATTTATCAGAATTTTCCAGCCCTGACATTCTTTGCAAATGTCTCTAAATATGTAAATTTGAAAGGTAAGTATAATTTAACAATCAGAACAATGCTATGGTAAGAAAACATATCTTAAAAAGAAAGGTAATATAACTTATTTAATGTTTAATGATTTAAAAACTTATATTTAGCTTGAATTAGTCCAGCCTCTGTAATTGGCCCCAAGGAACTTTCTCATGGTACAATCTTATATAACCATAATATTTATAAAAAAGGACCTTGAGTGTGTTAGATCTATGTATGTGTGTGTACATACATGTATAGTTGCAAGCTGACCATAGCTCTCTCTCTCTCTCTCTCTCTCTCATATATATATATATATATATATATATATATGTATGAGAGAGAGAGTAGGGGCATTGAAAAATCTGCACAGGCATGTGTATAAATATACATTGAGGTATGTGTGTTGTGGGTGTGATTGTGTGTGAGTGGTGATAAATTGAAAGTCTGGTGAAAAGTTTGAAAAACTGATAAAATCCAATTCTGGTGAAAATGGTTTTTGGAGATGAAAAGATTTTTTTTCCTTACTAAAAACTAGCATCTGTAGCATAGTGGTCTGGCAGATAAGTGTCAAAAGGTTCCGGGAGACCAGGGTTCAATCCCAGGTCGAGTCATACCAAAGACTTATAAAATGGTACTTGATGCCTCCTTGCTTAACACTCAGTATTATAATGTACGTATCAAGGGTAAAGTGTTACAACCCAGGAAAAGGAGTAGAGCCCTCCCCCACAACTCGGGAAAGGAACCTACAGTCGTTAACTTTATGTCGAGAAATGGGAATGGATAGTGATCTCCATATATATATATATGTTGGGTTTTGAGGAGTGGACTAGAATAGGGAGCGAGTTTGTTTGCAGTGACCAGAGAGACAAGTTAGTCGGGGAAGATGGAAGCCGTTTGTTAACGGCAAACATGGCAAAAGTAAGGGGAGGAGAGAAAGCTCTGGCAGTGTTGCATTCACTCCATCCATGAGCAAGTCCACTTCTTTAAATCTTGTGTTGTCTTTTCTTTGTGACACCACTGCCTCTTTGGCTTGTGAACTGTGATATGTATCTGTAGAGTAAAACAGTGTGGGGTCTGACATCACAGCACAGCAACAGAATAGACACAATCCAATGAGAAGATGCACAAGTAGCAGTTGAGGTGAGGCCGTCACAATTGATGCCATGACCAAAGGATTTGACCCTGAAAAGCATTTACGTAATCTTCGCACCTGCAGAAATCCAGGGGTTAGAAGACAAGGCCACTTCAAAAGAGAGAGAGAAGAAAATTCAAAAGGCGTTAAAGATAGAAAAAGAAAGGAAAAAATGTAGATGTGCATGCATGTAGGTGGTTACGTCACAATTGATACCGTTTTTGACCAAGATCAACCCTCGAAAGATGGTTGCGAAGACCCACTAGACACGGCCATTTCGAGAAAGAGAGAAAAGAAAGAGCAAAGTGCCAAAAAGCATCGAGGAGAAGGGGAAAACAAAGCCATTGTGCACAGTCGTTGATAGAGAAGAATGGAACAGTCACAAAGAGACATTTTGTGGACACTGGGAGAAAGAAAAAAAAGAATGAAAACATTCGAACGAGAGAAACAAGAAGAAAATATATGTACACGTGTATGTAAGGGAAGGAAGAGAAAAAAATGTTATATACTCACACGTATCGAATACATACACACTCACGAAGGAACATTCAAGAAACATTTCCCTTTTTTTTTTGTAAATAACAGAGAGAGAGAGAGGGGGAGGGGGAAGGGCGTTGGACCTGCAAATGTAAAAAGTCCTATCACCCAACCACCCAACCCCTATTCTCTGTACTCGGTTCTCAAAGATGCCTACAGTATAGTGGCCTCCGCGATGGCCACGACTGTATCCGCCGCAAATCTACTTAGTGCAAATCTTTTTAAATTTAAAAGTCAAAATATACACACAGCGATTACCTATGTTAAAATAGAAATCGATAATTTATAGAATTGCCTCTTGTTCCAAATTTATAATAATATTATAATAAAGAACTTTTTTTTATGGTTCTGGATTTGTAGTTACAGTAAAAAGGTTCTTGCCTTCGTTTTCACCTTTAGTGGTCAAAAGGTTTTGCAGACAGGTTCGTGTGTATTTTTCATCTCTTTGGAGAAATTTTAACACATTTTTTAAAATTATCCCAGAGACGTGATAAGGCAGCTCATTGAGTTTATTCTGTTTTAATCACAGTTAAATGCATAAGATTTTTGTATGGGATAGAAAATGTTGCATTTCCTAAGATCGTAGTTAAGAGAATAGTTTTATAAAGGAAAAAATATCTGGTTTGGGATAAATAAAAGAATAAATAAATATTTCTCCACGGAATTATTTCAATGAAAAAAAGACGAGAGAGGGCGTTTTCTGAAACACTCATTGGTTAAAGAAAAGAAAAACATTAGAAGGGGGAAGTTCTCTCATAATCCTTGGCACCTTTTTTTTTTTTAAGTTTCTCTCCGTCACTCTGAAAATCTTTTTTTCTTTCTTTTTCTGGCATTAAGGAAAACAATGATTTTATACTGAGTAAGGAGTGGGGAAGATAAAGATGGTAAGAAATCCGGAAAAGGAACAAAAAAAAAATCAGGAGAAAGGAGAAAATGGTAAAAACTGCGATGTATAAGTAAAAGGAAGAGGGAAAGGAGATACAGGAAAGTGACATAAAGAAAGAAGAGAAAGAAAGGGAAGAGGAAAGGCAAGATGAAGAGGTTATAAAAGTGATAAAGATGAAAATTAAAAAATGAGAGAGGAAGGAAAAGGGAAGAAAAAAGAAAAAGGCAGAAAATTTACGATAGACAAGTTAAGAAATGGAGAATAGAAAAAAGGGGGGGAGTGATAAGCAGTTCTAAAGGGAATGAGACAAAAGAGTGGGGAGAGTGAAATTTAATTAAACAGAAGAAGAAAAAAAGTTCTATAAAGAAAGTGGTATTTGCTTCAAGTTAACTGGTCAATAGAAGACCATGAAGAGAGGGAGAGAGAGGGAAAGGGAGAGGGAGATGGGTGCAGGAATACAGAGCTCCTAAAAGCTAAAGGATTGATTTGATTTTTGATCTTGTTTTGTGTCCTTTGTTTTTGAATATTTGAGTTTTAACTGAATTTTTTTAAAAACTTGATTTGAATCACTTCATTTTGTGTGTGTGTGTGTGTGTGTGTGTATATTTTTCTCGAGTGGAAATTTGTTCCTTATTTTATTTTGATGTTTTGTTTTTCCAGTTGTAAATTACACTTTTTTCCCCTCTCTATCCTGCGGGGATCTTAGGCTCCCCTCTAATGAACTTTAAATATCTGAGGGGTAGAAAAAAGAGAGAGCAAAGCTATGAATATATTAAGTCAGTGAACTGAGCAATCTGAAACCCATAAAATCGAAAATTGGAATGGTCTGAGGTGACACAATTGACAAATGCAGACCCAGTTATTTGGTGGGTTCCTCTGGGGGACATGCTGACTTGAGAAGCAGTGTCAATTTTTGTTGTTGTAATGCACGGAAATAAATAAGAAGGAATGGGAGAGCTATTTGACACTTAGGACTTTGGGTGTGTTAGTATATAGGGTTAGATGTGTGTGTGTGTGTATATAATGTGTACATATGTAATTAGTTGCGAGTAAACCATAGATATTAACGTTTGTGTGTGTGTGTGTGTGTGTGGTCATAAATTGGAAGTCTGATGAAAAGTGATAGAATCCATATCTGGTGAAAATGTTTGAGATGAAAATTTTTTTTGTTTTTGTTTTGTCTACCATAAACGGGCATTTATGGCGCAGTGGTCAAGCAGATAAGGGTTGAATCACTTTTAAGTATCAGAAATTTAGGTGGTTCATATACAAAAATGGGAAGGGATTGTGATCTCCATATATATGAGTTGGCTTTCGAGGAGAGGAGAGGAAATCAGCCCAGAATAGAGGGAGTCTGTTGGTAGTGAGACAAGTTAGACGTGGAAGATAGAAGCAGTTTGGTAGCGGCAAACAGATATAGCAAAGTAGCCAGTTGAGCTTGCACCATATGCAAAGAGAAAAGAGGACAGAGCAGGGCTTGAGAAAAGTCCCAGGGCAGGAGCAAGTTCTGTCCCTCAAATCTTGTGTTGTCTTTTCTTTGTTGGCTTGCACACTATGATATGCAGCATGGAGTGTGACATTGCAGCACAAGAAAATATGCAGCAGTGCAACAATGCAATGAAAAGATTCACAGGCAACAAGCAAAGCAGTGATGTTACAAGAGTAACTTATCAAATGACATCCACTCCCAAGGATCCCAATTTTAAAAAAAAAGTGACATCTCTCAAAACTAATGTGAAGTATGTTAAAAATCAGCTTCATATATCATTTAATAAAAGATTTAATGAGGATTAATATTTCATTAGAAATTTGGGGTTTAAAAAAAATAAAAATGAAAATGTACCTATTCTGAAACATTCATAAAATAGTTGGGTCTACCTAAAGTATTATCCAAGATTTTTTTTTATATTTGCTAAGAGAATCAAACTAATTCTTCCTCCAACTAAAGGTTTTTATCTCCTAACACCAAATCCCATTTATCTATTACTTTTCTACTATTAGGAAAGACAAAGCATACATAGAGACAATAAATTCAAATTTAGCTAAGAGGAAACTTTTGTCCATCAAACGGTTTTGAATTGGCACCCTGAAGTCTGAGTCTCATTATCAACTCATTTAGCTTGTATTGTAGTTTTAAAAAATTAAAAAAAAAAACAAAAAAAAAAACACACACACATTTTTTAAATTGTGGTCATTTTTCATATCTTACGACTATTCTTGTTGATATAACAAAATTATTTTTTCCTTATTAAACTCATTAGCAAGTGAAAGTTCTTTAAAAATAGAAAAATTTGTATAATTTGCTAAAAGAGAAAAATTCAATAACCATTTAGTGAGTGACTAAGGTAACCAGGAGATTCTTGACATGAATTGACACAATAAGATATTAACCCATATAATAATTAAGCTTTCTTTGTAAACTGTATGTAAATATGCACATATTTTATGTTACTGTAACCCAGTAAAAAAAAAATGTGCTGACTAAAATTCTGTTTACACCAATGTTCACCTGGTCCAAAATTAATTTTTTAAAATTTAATCTATTATTCATAAAGTCACATTATTAGGTGACAATTCCCTTCAGATGTTACTTTTTTATTATTTTCAAAATGGGGTGGGTATTAAGATCATGCCATTTAGTGACTTGGCCAAAAGTATTTTTTTTTTAGAATGGCTAGGGTTATATAAGAACTTGCCACAAGAAAGTTCTAAAGCCTGGGCTAATTCAAGTCTAATTATTAAATGTAAATTATTATCAGCATTCCTTTTAAGATGTGTTTACTTACCTTAACATTGTTTTGATTGTTAAATTATACTTACCTTTCAAGTTTACACTTTCAGAGAAATTTGCAAAGAAGCTCAGTGCTCAAAAATTGAAATAAATTCTGTTTTTTATTTCCTGAACTTTAGTGTCACATGACTGATTCACGTGAAATTAAAATTATGTTCAAAGTCTATAAGTTGGATGATAAATATTTGTAGTGGTCTTAAATCATGAAAAGTGATTATCTTTATAAAAGACCCCCCCCCTCCATGATAATGGTCTCCTTGATCTTTTTTGTTCATAAGTGCTCTTTGAAATACATAATCTTTTTTTGGCTGGCATAAGTCATAAAAACAGATCATCTTCATTAAAGTTTTCCCCCCTAATTGTTATCTCCTCTGGTTGGATTTCATTTTAATAAACTTAAAACAAAGATAGTCTGTTCATTTCTTAATGTACAAGCTTATACTTTTAAATTTGAAAAAAAACTCCATTAACAGTTCAAATTACATCACCAAATTGAATTTTCTAAATTCTTTATTTTGCAACCAAAGTTTTTGTGTTTTTGTTGGTACATTTGGAACTCGTGTGTATGTACAAGAGTATGTATATGAGACATATAAAGACTTGATGTAATTACTTGTTCGTAGTACAGAAAATGCTGAATGTATACTGCATAAATGCAGTTATTTCCTTAGAATGAAATCTATCATAGCCCATTTATAAATATTGATTAAAAGAGTTTGATGTTGAGGATGAAATTAGCTTCAAACAGTCAGAATCAACAAATCATAGAAAACTTGTCACTCATTTGATGTCCATCAATAATTTCAAAGCATTAACAAGTAAAATCCATCAACTCACTAAATATTCATTCATTTCTGATGCAAAGATTAAATACCTAAAACGGTTGAAGGAAAATGTGTTTAAAAATTTATAATATCCTACATTAAAGAATATTTTCAAAAAGTCTGGGATATATTTTTCCGATGGGTATTCAAAGTTGGCGACCATAGTCGAGAGCGACCCCGAAGGCTCCTTTTCAATAGCTACTACACTGAGGTGTAAGGGAGGGCACTACTCCTTCCCCTGGATTGCTCCACTTTACCCTTGATACATACCTTATAATACTGAGCAAGGAGGTATCAAGTATCCAAAGACCTGTACAAAAACTATAAAAACTTCCTGAATTCAGGTTTTCCTAAAATGATTTGGGCCTGGATGCTGAATAGAGCTTTGTCATGAAAGGCTACATGTGATAGCATTGGTGGCACTATTAAATAACTTGCTGTAAATGAAAATTTCAGGCAACTTGAATGCTGAGGACTTGTTTCATGTTTGTCAAGAAAACAAAGAATATCAACTATTTTTTGCTAGCTATTAAAAACTTTAAAACTCCAAGAAAAAAAATTTGTTTTCTAGATTTGCTGATGGAGGCATAGTGTCTGGAACAAAATCTCTTCCCCCACTATTCCTGAAGATGGCACGGACTACTATAATCTACAAAAGATTTAGTCATGATCAAACCATAATGAAATTTGATATTTCATGTCAAGAAGCATCTTCATACCCAAAAACTTCCATTAAAACAATGTATGAGTTTGTAGCAAGCATTTATGATTGTTTTTGGTGGGTTAGTCTTGTTCTTGAAATTGACACTGTACAAAGTGATTATACAGTTTCTACACTTCAACCAGCAAATTCTTTTTTCCCAGCAAAGACATGAAGACATATGCTGGCTTTGTAATGATAACATATTGTACAATCTTTCATCTCCAGTTACAATATTAAGACGGACATACATTCTTCAAAATATTGAATATGATACCATAGATAAGAATTGGACTAGCAGAATGTAGATAAACCTATGAATCATTCAAACTAAATTCAGTACATATTTTGATAATTCTAAAATTTGATGTTACATTAAAAGGTATTAAAGTCTATACTGCTGCAATTAGAAACTACCAATAAATAAATATAACTATTTCAAGTACTTTTCTTTCTTTTAAAATCTCAATGATGATCTGGGAAATGTGAGAATAATATGGGAAATTTTGATTTTGGAGTGGAGTCAGGCTACATTGGCATTTTTTAAAAAATTTTGCAATGCATATTCAAACACACATAAAAATTGAAATAAAAAGATAGAATTGTCAAAACTTACATTTTTTTTTTCAACAGAAAACTTTATATCTAATTTTTAAGTTACTACCCGTAAAATTCTATAGTGATGTTGGGATTCCTTAAGAATCTATAAGGATATCCAATTTTATCAAATTTCTGGTCAGTGGATAAGATGATATAAAGGTTTTTGTGAGATTGTTAAGTTTGAAAATGGAAATATCATCAACAGAAAATGCTGATTCAGTAAAATTTCAACTTGTGATATCTTAACATCTACAATGTACATTAAAATGAATAAAATCTATTTTTAGGGTTACATTTTTTGGTAGAATTAACATGAAATGACACACACACACACAGTGTAATGGGTGAATTGTCATCTAAATTACACAAAAATGAAAATAACACTGACATTTCACTTCATCAGATATATTTACCAAAATTACAGGAAAATATCTTGAAATACTATATATTGAATTTATTCAAAGAAATTGTCATTGACTTCAACCACAGCCTCCAGGTGATTTTGGAATCTCCTGCAAACCATTGTAACAGTCTTCTTGTTCAAATTAGTAAATGCTGCCATGATCCTTGCTTTCAGTTTATCTAGTGTATTGCAAAGCATTTCGTTGGTTCTCTCATTCAACTGTAGCCAAAATATAATCAAAGGGGATTGCAATCAAGGAGTCAGGTTGCCAGATGTAAAAGATGATGTGGTCACAGAAATTTTCTTCCACCCAACACTGGGCTCTCCTGCTCATGTGGTAGGGTGCAGAGTCCTGTTGCTAGACATAGGGTCTTTCATCAGCCACCCTCTCAATCCAGGGCAGCATTACCTCCACCAGGCACTTTATGTAGACCTTCATGTTGAATCTGAAGCCATGTGGGAAGATGGAGGCATAACGTCACCATCGCTAGTGAACTCCCCAAACACCATGATGTGTATTGGGGGTTTGGTTTTCATCACAATCTGCACATCTTGTGGTGTCAATTCATCATCTGATCCTGGTAGAAATTTTTCACATCTAAGAAAAGACAAAGCATGTTTGGTTGGATGGGATGCTTGAGTTTGTTCAAAAGCTTTGCATTGCAGTCTTCTCTCTTGTTCTTCATGACCTGTGATAAAAATTGACCTTTTCTCATCTTGTATGAGTATTAACAAATGTCTTTATGCACTACCTGTTTGAGAAACAAAAATTAGTTCTTTTTATATCAGAATGATCAAAGTGAGACTTCCAAGTTGCTGTATATTTATAATCCTCATTGAACTCATCCAACTCTTTTTGAATCCACTTCACTGTTCTCAGACTGAAACCAAAACACTCTGAAATCTTTCTATTGGAGGTTCTGCATGAATGCCAAACAGTACAGCATGCCGTTTCAAAATTTATAGAAGAATGAATTGTGTCACAGTGCTGCTTTCTTCACAGACAGTGCCAAATAGATTTTAGTTTGTGGCACACTAGACAAAACCTGAAACAAACAAAGTGCATGCACAAAATTTAAAATTTAAACTAGCAACAATTTACCAATCACACCCTATATATATATATATATATATATATAGTACAATTTAATGGAGACTCAAACTCGGTTAAGTCGTCATAATAAATTTATTTCGGCGGAGAATATATATATATATATATATATATATATATATATATATATATATATATATATATACACACACACACACACACACACACACTTATATATACCCACACATATACAAATATAAGACACCAGTATATATATATATATATATATATATATATATATATATATATATATAGTGGATATTTACTGGTTAGTTAGCATGACAACTCTTCAAGAGTAAATGGAAAAGGTCATATATTTTATGGTCATAGATGGCATATAAAGTGACTTTTAAATCAACACAGTTGCTTGCATAACATTCCACAATAGAACAATGAATCCCTTCTGTTGGTTTTACTTCATTTGAGTGGAATGATTTAAAATGCTGCTGTAATCAATTAGTCAATCAATATGCTTTCTTACACATGGTACATATTACAATGATGCTGTTGGTACTTCCTGACACTGGCCTTTCATATCTATACACAACCATACATTTCAGATATCAGGGATTGCTTTAATTTCCTTTATGGTCGGGATTCTACATTTTTTAGATTTTCCAGCACATTTTGGTCATTTTAATATATATATATATATATATATATATAACACACGCACACATACATATAAACACACCCTATATATAACACACCCACACAAACATCATATATATATATATATATATATATATATATATATATAACACATACAAACACACACACACACATATTTGTATATATAAACACACACACACAAAAACATCATATATATATATATATATATATATATATATAACACATACAAACACACACACACATATTTGTATATATAAACACACACACAAAAACATCATATATATATAACACATACAAACACACACGTGTGTTTAGCAGGAAAAAGAATAAATGATTGAATAAAACTGATCAACAGATTCATAAATTTTATTTTTTCAAATTGAGCGAAAAGTTTGCTAAAAAACAAAAGTACAAAATCTTTTCTCGTAAGCAAAGATAATATCATCAGTCAGTGTGTAAATATTTTGAAACAGATGATAATTAAGATTTTGGGAATGAAGTATATAGCAGTAATTGTTAGCTTAAAAATTAATGGACATATTTTGTGTGTAAAAAATCTTTGCCTAAGTTTGTTACTATGCGAGAGAGAAAATGTACTTATGCTTTAATGTATACGGTCAACGATGAAATTATTTACACACCTATGTATATTGAATATTTTGACCTATTTCTTTGAATTTAAAACTCATACGATGCCAGAGTTTTTAGTTATTAAGTACAAAAAAGGTATATAAAAATTCAATATAAGAAAAATAAATAAAAGAGGAAAAAACAAAATTATTTGTACAGTATGAAAAATTGAAAAAAATTGAACAATTTTCCCAATATTAATAGTCAATAACATGGCCTCTCATTTTTATAACTTGCTGCTATTGTTTTCTAAAGTTTTTAATGAGATTTGAACAAGTCTTTTCTGGGATTTCCTTCCATTCTTCAATGGTTTCATGTAATTCCTGAAGGTTTTTTGGTGACCAATGATTTATTTGAACTTTCAATTCTTGCCATAGATTTTCAATAGGATTCAAGTCAGGACTCATTGAAGTCCATGGTAGAACTGAAAAACTTCTTTTTCTGAAGCCATGCAGTCACTTATTTAGATGTATGTTGGGGATGATTATCTTGCTGAAAAGTAAACCACTGACCTAGATCAAGAGTTTGCACTGATAGTTGTAGATTTTCATTGAGAATTTTGATATAGTCTTCAGATTTCGTTATTCCTCTTATTGCAATTGATTGTCCTGTCCCCCTTGAGCTAAAAGAACCCCAAAACATCGAGCCGCTGCCTCCATGTTTTAATGTTGTCACTGGGTTCTTTGGGAGGAAAGCCACACCTTTCTTGCACTAAATCATGATTATGTCCAAAAAGCTCAATTTTTCTTTCATCACTCCATAATACTTGTTCCCAAAAGCAATTTTCTTTGTCCAAGAACATTTTGGTAAAATTAAACCAAACAAGAATGTGATTATGGTTTGTGAAGAGGGCTTTGTCATGCTCAGTTTCCATACAACCCATTTCTATTTTTAAGAACGTTGTATTGTGCGAGTACTTATGTTGATACTCATTGTATTGAAACTTTTGATGATGTCTTTCAAAACAGTTCTTGGGTTTATATTAACCTCATGACACAATTTTTGGGCAGTTCTCAGTGATCATCTGGTTTTTATTCTATGCCCAAGCAAATTCTCTGTTGTGTCAAACTGTTTAAATTTCTTTCTAACAGACTACTTTAGATCTAGGAATAGCTAACTGGTTTGAAATAGTGCTGTAACTATTTCCTGACTTGTGGAAGTTAATAATTCTCTGTCTTGAATCAACACTAAGCTCATTTGTCTTCCCCATCATGTTATATTTTGGCTATGGTTTGAACTATCTTTACAACTCCCGCTGCATTCCGCTCTACTCATAAGGATGTGCTCCCTATCTTTCAACAAAGCAATTTAATTTATAAATTTCAATGTTGCTATAATGCTACATAGATAGGGCACACTTCCCAACATCTTGAGGTTAGAGTCAAACAGCATGTTCCAAGGGATATTCATAACTGCACAACATCCAGAATTGCTTGATTCGGCCATTTGAACGTTTCAAATAGTTGTGCAGTTAATTATAATGATGAGTGCTTTGGTGTCTTGCATAGAGCCAGAACAAAACAACATTTAGTTATCCTGGAGGCCTTTTACATTCTATTTAATAGGCCAACTCTGTGCAAGCAAATCCCTAAGTACTCCTTAAATTTACAGGGAGACAATTGTTGCTTGACCCAGGGTGATTTTTAACTTTTTTTTCTCCTCCTCCTCCTTGGTCTTGCTGTCATTTTCATTTTTTCACACACATACCCTTTTAATTAATTCTATTTACATTGTTTTAAACGACTTCTGAAGTTGTCACTTGACAATTGTCAGATGAAAGGGCCCTAGAGATTCCAATGAAAATTTTTCCATACATCTCACACACACACACACACACACACATTGACAGGTTGACAATCACCAAATGTGTTTTAAAAGGAGGAAAATCAGAAGAAAATGGCTTGATAGAAATTTCTAATTGACAGAAAGAGAAAAAAAAAGAGAGATACTTACATAATTTGACTTGAGAGGATGTTAATTCAGTGCTTTCTGAAAAATCAGAAAAAGTCAAATAAAAAATCAGAAAAAGATAAAAATAATCATGTTATTTTACATTTACCGAAAGAGAGTCTGTAAATAAAGCCTAAAAGAAATCCATGGAAAGAAAAATTAAATATCATTAGCTAAGAAATGAATAAATGAAATTTATGTGAATAGAAAAATTATAAAAATCTGTCAAAATATTTCAAAAACAAGAAAGGGACAACACTTAAAACAGTGAAAAATATAATAAATCAACAAAAATCCTGAGTAATTATGGCTTTTTAGTATTATCTATTTTAGGCTTCATTTATTATTATTAAAGGTTTTTCCCTTTTAAATCCAAAAATTAACTTTGATATTAAAATTATTTGGTTCAGTATTTGTTAGCTCCAATAGACACTAAACAATATATGAGAATTTCTTGCATCATCCTCATCAAAATCAATTAGTTTGGCAGCTCATTAAATTTTCTGGTTGGGAAATTATTTGATTGCTTAGTAAATCATTTTCTTTCTTCATTTTTTCCTGTCAGCTGCCAAAGCACATAAAGCACAAATAGTCTGAACAAGCATTTTTTTTGTGTCTGTGGGGGGGTGCTTTTCAACAACAAGAAACCATAGCGATAAAATAGATAAGGGAAATTGTTTAAACGTCTGTTCTGATTGAAGTGTATGAATTTCTTTTTCAGTTTGACACCAAATAAATAATGAATTCACATTTATTTAGACGTTCACAACACTGATACCATTACTAGTAAGTACCAAAAGTTTAAATATATATATATATATATATATATATATATATATATATATATATATATATATATATATATATAAAGCAGACAAGTTAGTAGCTTTCACAGAAAATTTATAATAGACAATTAATTGTTTTCTGTATTAAGAAAATTTGTAATAAGTTCTCAAAAGACAGATTTTAACAAACCTAATAAATTTGTTTCAGCCTTGTATTTCTTCAAAATGTAAGGATATTTCATTTTGTAGTATGTTAAATTAAATTCAAACTATGTAAAACTTCAAAACAATGATAAACATTTTGCAAAAAATTAATGTAATGCAATTCTCCTTGTGTTCATAATGAAAATCACATGCAATCATCAAATATAGACAAACACAAGGGAAGAAAATATCACAAAGATTCAACATAAAAAGACCAAAGAGAGCATTTTACAACATAGGAAACCAAAAGCTGTAACTCTTTATTCAATGGAAAATGGAATCAGAGATTAAGTAATTTGGTAATAAAAAGGGAAAATAAATTGTTTTTTTTTAATTTCGGTGAGATGGAACAGGGTGGCAGTGGTGATGAGAGACTGGGGTAGCAGTGGTGATGAGATTGAGGTAGCAGTGGTGATGAGAGACTGGGGTAGCAGTGGTGATGAGAGATTAAAAAATGTATCAGTAATAAATTCTGAAGGTATCAATTTGGAAAAAATAATATCTATAATACATTGAATGTAAAGAAAATCTACCATTTTCTCAATTTTACAAAGATGGTATCAACCCAACAATAGAGATATAACCAAATAAAAATGCAAATAATATTTAAACAAAGTTTCCAAATCATTTTATAAAACGTGTTGGCATTCTTGGCTAAATGAGTTTATGTTAATGTTGTATTTACAAACATTTTTAATTCTACAAAGTGACTAAATGAATTTAAAAAAGATAAAAAACAGTTACTCCTATTCAGTAAAAATCAACATTTATCAAAATCAAGAAAGATTTATTTTAAAACATATTTCCTTTCTAAGGCATACTAAGCATTGATTTAAATGGTTTTTATATTAATTCTCTACTTGGTAATTTTACCTGATATGTTTTTTTTTTCCTTCTTCACTGCCGCTCAATTCTATCAATTTTTTTTCTTCTGAAATTGAGAATAGTCTTCATAGATTTAATTTGCTGTGCAAAGCAATAACCAAGTTTATGAAATCTGAGAATTAGTTGATATGTCACTAATTCACATCATTTCCCTGATAATATTTTATCATTGATCATATTTCATTATTTTGTAGATAGCCAGTGAAAAATGATCCAGTTGGGAAAAAGAACTAACTTCTGGGCCAATTTTATGAATTGAGATTATATAACAGAATCTTGTTCTTGTGGTCAAGTTTTCATATCACCAGAAGAATAATCAAGCAGTTCCAGGGGTGAAAAGAATAGAAATTTAGGTCACTTGTTTATCTCAATGATAAGAACAAGTCAGGGAGCAAGGTTTTAGGGATCCATATTTGTCACAAATAAAGACAATACCAGACTGGCAAGATCTCTTTTCAAATGTTTGTACAATTCCATGCATGTTTAAAAGCTTTTCTGGAGATAATTTGATTTTTCTTTTCTTTGCTCATATCTTAGCATTTCAAAAGACACTTTTGATTGATACATAAGGAAGAGGGCGGGTAGAAGGCTTTGTCTTTCATGTAATGTGGGTTTCCTTTTAAAAAACTCATTGTCTTACTATTTTCTGTCCTATATTCTACAAGACATCAAATAAATTGGTTATATAAACATGAAGCTAAATGTTTTCAAATTCATTTAAAAGAAAAGTAATTTTTCAATTCAAGTGCGTCTTCAAGATTTAATGTTTTCTTAAAAAAATGTTTGAACTTTCTGAAAGATTTTTTGGGGGTTAGAAAGTCCTAAATTTTTCTACAAAAATCATAAATTGTTATGTTTATGCATATAAAAAGAATTGAACATGATTTCTAAATATTAAGAAATAAAATTTTAATGTTTTTGTCCAATTTGCAAATAAATTTCCTCAAATTAAAACCCAATCAAATAAATCAATTAATACAGATTTACATGCAAAACTTGTTTTGTGTGGAGTCTTATTATTTTGTTTTATGACTATATATATATATATATATATATATATATATATATACACACACAACATATAAAAGAAAAACCTTTAAACATTACTCACATGGAATTATTTGCTCTGTATTTTAATTTATTATTATTTTACATTGAGCTCTCAATTCCCTTTTAAATTACATGGATATTGAAGAAAGAAAACCCTAAAACAGAATTGTGGCTAACTTGGTATTGGATAATATATATTAGACTAATTCTGTTACAGATCTTTTTATTACAAATTTGTTTGTTCATCCAAATATATCATGCTGAAGCAAACTGATTTCCATGAAATTAATGACTTAGAACTGGTATCATTTGAAACTAAATAGATAACTGGAAGGTTAGTGCTATAAAATGAACAATTACAAAAATTAAATTTAATTCTGATAGCTATGATGTGTTGCTTTTAAAAACTTTGGTTTGGTTTCTTTGTTTAATGGCATATCAATCTTTGTAGGTTATTTAATGCCAAGGCCAACTTTTAAAAACTAGGATTAAATTTTCCTACCTGGTTTTTGAATGAATCTTCCACCCCACCCACTACCTTCCCTCTTCAATTCTTTCTCCGATCTGAAATTTCATTGTGGTAATTTTTTTTCAAAGTAAGATTTAAAATATTTAGGGGAAAAAAAATTTCTTTTTAATTTCAACCAAGAAATTAATTTTTTTCTTTCAAATAATTTTCTACTCCAATCAAATAAATTTTTTAAGAAAATTTTAAATGAAAAAATAATTTTTGGTTTCAGAACGAGTATAAATAAACAAAAAAAAATTATTGTATGATTACAAATTGATTTTTCTTCAAAATATTTTATTTCAATAAGTTGTGGATATTTATTACTCTTAAATTCAATATTTCTAAAAATAGAATTAGTGAATAAATAGCAGATATTCAAAAATAACAATTAAAATTCATAGTTCTAATTTTGCTTTTAATTTTTAAAATAGCATTCAATCAATGGATCGAGTTAAAATTGTACCAGGTCTTTGAGTATATAAAAAAAATATATCTTTAGATGCTTGAAGACCCGGTACAATTCTAATTCAATCCATAAATTGAAATTTAGTATAAAATTTTGCTTTTTAAAATAAATTTGCAAATTTAACTTGTTTTGAAGTTTTAAGTGATGAACTGGAATTTGCATACAGTGGGATATCTGGTGCTGGATATAGAAAAAGAAAACGATAAAAAAGGTTGGGTTTTTTTTTTCTTTTTTTAAATCTTTTTAACAAAAATTACGAGTAGAGAAATTAAATGTCCAATGGCACACCAACATTCAGCTGCTTTTATGTCAAAAACTCCATTTCAGTAAGCATAACTTAAATCATCCATCGTTGAATCTAATTAACTCCCTTTAACCCATAATTTTTTACTTTAGCCAACCTAATCTATACTGACACTTCCTTTGAAATAATCATCAAAGATATATTTATAACAATGCAGCTCTGATGTTTATTCCACCATATAAATAATACTTCAGGCCATCAAATTTTCATTATAAGCATTTGCTTAATTTTTTTGTTTTTCAAATGTTTTGGAAAAATGGTTTCAAATTCTGATTTTATGTGTGCTTTATATAAATTGAACTCCTTTCCTTGAAAATAATACATACCATTTTTAAATATTTTTTAATGAAACGTCTCTACAATTATTTAGGGTGCAATTAGTGTAGCAGTTATCATCTTAAAAAATGGAATAGGCCAACCAAGCTCAAATCCTGGACAAGACTTAGTGTTTCACTTCCTGTTATTATCCTTGAAAAAAGGCCTGAATCCATCTGCCCTCTCCCAACTGTAGTTAAGTAGTAGGGCAGACTGATTTCTTTAGCTTTGGTAAAGCAACCAGTCTCAGAGAAGGAAAACTGAATTCAAACCAGCTTTACTCCACCTAAAAATTGACTTTGCATCACATCCTGCTCGTAGTGGATGGGTTGAGTAAATATATAGTTGAAGTAATGACGTTCTAGTTCTATTGTCTCATCAAAAATTAAAGTTTGTTTTTTTATCTTAATTGTTATCTCTATTTCAATTAAGATCAAAACCACACCAAACACACAATTGAGACATTAGGGTAATGAGTCCCAAAAATCCAGTCTGAATTGCACACCTGGACATCTGGCTAAGACTATTAAGACACCAAGTCAAATATTCGAGCAAACAACCACCTAAGGGTTGAAAGTTCAATCCCTTGTCCCAATTCCTAAAAGGGATTCAAATAGGGGGTTAAATTCTGAATTGCCAGAAAGTGATAAAGTACAATAAAAGACACCTAAGAAGGCTGATAAGTATAGCAATCTGCAATTTGTCAAGAATAATAGTAACAAATGATTCAAAATTAAACATTGTTCAAACTGAAAGAGTGAGAAAAAATAATTCTAGACACTAACACTTGTTTTGGCTAAAAGTGATCATACATGTTAAAACATTAGAATTTACTGATGGTAATTCGCAATTAATGAAAATCTAGAGAGAATGGTTATTAAGAATAAATAAAGCTATTGAAGATTTCTTGATTAAAAATAATTCTATAATCAAATTTTTAACTTAATAATATGTGGAAATTAATAAGACCCAAATTGGTAATTAAATCAAAATTAATATTTCCTATAAGAGATTCTCTCTTGCTGTTTGCTTAGAACAAGTCAAAAATGTATTGACTTGTTACAGAACTTGTATTACTTCATAGATTGAGTGATATCATTTCTTGATGTTTTTACAATTCCTTTTTCTGTTCAGTTTTCCTTCCAAAATAGTAAATTCATTTATATGACCTTGTTTGTATATACAAGTGATAATTCATTTATTTTCAATTAGTCCAAATTATTAGTGAATATATCAGTCCTGGGACAATGAGTTCTACTAAATGATTCAACTAAAACCCTTCTCTTCATTTAATACTTTATCCTTCCCCTAATCCCAAATCATGAAACAATAAAAATTATATTTATATAAGGATAAAGACATAAAAGGCAACAAGCAAAAGCCAATACACAGAGAAGGGTTGAACTTAAGAAGCTTCAAGAAAGTAGTCTTTGTTTTTGTGTGTTTTTAGGGGAGTGACATTTCATTGCTTACCTTCTTCAGTTGGAGGGGTGTCATCTAAGAATGAGAAGAAAAACATCAAATTCAATGAATTATTTGATTTAAAATGAAAACCTCAGATTGTATAAAAAGAACACTCAGTGTTTATAAAATTCAACATTATAAAAAGAAACAACTCAGCAAATACAACATTTTTTTGAAATTTCAAAAAAATATTTCAGTAATATATAAAGCCAAATAAAAAAAAAATTAAAAAAAATTAAAGTTTAATTCAACTAGCATTAAAAAAATGTTTAGCAACAAATTTAAATCATTTGCATTAGCATCTTGTTAAGTTATATCTCTTACGTCCAAGACAAAAAAATTTAATTATCTTATTTGAGCTGAAATAAAACCCATAAAATATAGTTCAATATGGTGGAAAACTAAACTTAATATTTTTACATCAATGACAGAAAAAATAAATAAATAAGCACTCACAACTGTCTATTTACTAATTAGTAAAACAAACACCAGTATGGATCGTTGGTTTATATGCAAAATTGATAAGAATGATTTGTAACTTTTTTCAGTCCAAAATATACAAAGAAAAAGTAAACTAATTTTCTTGATTCACCTAAACCAAAAATAAATATGTAAGTAAAGAACATAAATTACCATAACTATAAAGTCTAAAAAATAAATTTGCAAGAGAATTTATATATATATATTAGCGAGATACTGTTACTGTCACCAGTCATAGCAACAGGCTGCTTGTAAGGGTCAACCAGTAGACATGACCCATATCAGAAGGAAGTAGGATAAGGTGCCACCTTACCCACCCCATCTACTGCATGCCAACATCAGCAGATACTACAGTTTGAAAAGAAAAGTCACTGATTGGTTGAAAGAAGGTGCACAACAAGGACACTCTTTCACATGCCAAGAATAGAAATCTGATTGAAAGTCAGTTGGCAAAAAGAGATAAAAGAAATGAATTAACAAAACAGCTTGACTGAGATAAGTAAAGACTGTTAAATCATACTCCTTTATACCTGGTCAAAATCTTCTTGGATTAAATGGAAATTGGGAGGTATCTGCTGACCTACCTGGATGGCATAATGACTACCCAAAAACAATATCTAGTAAAGGGGCTGCAACCAGATATTGTTCTTCTGTCAAAGGAGAACCATAAAATCATCGTGGTAGAATTATCTATTCCATATGAAAGCTGGATGGAGCAAAGACAAGTATAAAATGAACAAATATGAAGATCTTAAAAAAAAAAAAAAAAAAAAAAAAAAAAAAAAAGAGAGCTGGAAAAAGAGAAGGGTATACTGTGATCATGAAAGCCATGGAAATGGGAGCAACAGGATTTGTAGCAGGCATCTTGTACCAGTTTCTGGGTTAAATTGGAATCAGAGGGCCTAAGAGAGTCAAATGTATATGACACCTCATAGAAGTAATAGAAAATAGTTCCATGTGGATCGTTAAAGCAACACCTGGCCACAAATGTGATTTTTTTAAAAAAAATAACATTTTGCCATTACATCTGAGTCTGCACGACGACATTATAGGGCTTCAGTGATATATATATTTATATTCAGTGAGCCGATGTGCAAATAAAACCATTGAGAGGAAGGCCTTGAAATGGTACACATTCTCTCCTGATGACCCTAATATCATTTATTGAATAAGAAAAAGAAATAAGGCTAAAACTTTCAACAAAGAAAATTTCATTGTGTAGAATGATTTGATGGCATGAGTGGCATCGGATTGTTTTCTCACTTTTTAGTGAGTATCAATGACTTATTAAGTAATTTCCTTCTTTCAAGTTCATTTGTGGTTGACAAAAAATCTCATTTTATCATTCCACCAGGTCATCATCCTTTTGTCACTTCTACTTCATTCTTTTATTTTCAATGTGCTCAAGCAGATCTTGCAGGAGACAAAGGAATATTTTATGGGGACAATATATATCCTAATAATATATAAAAACTCCTCCACTGCAAAGAAGAGAAGACGAGGTGTTGGCTAAAGCCATGTTTCTTTTTTCTTCTCTCTCTCAAGTATACCACTTATTTTTCACACCAGGCATAAACATTCACACTTTGCCACCTGGGGTAAGTCATCTTTTCTTCTACAACTACTAAAACAAAATTTCCTGTCGCTGCTTCTCTATTTTTCTATGACTTTACATTTAGCATCATAGATCCTGGAAATGCCAACACTCTGTATTCATATTACAGAAACAGGTGATTCTTATCAAAAGTAAATGTTTTAATGAGAGAAGAACCAAAACACTTGGTTATATATATATATATATATATATATATATATATATATATTTATTCTTTCAAAAGGGGTCAAATCTCTGTAGTGTGTGAGAGACGGAGGGAGACAGACACTGCTATACTGACCCATAACTACTTCTTCTCTTGACCATATCATGCTGTGTTATCCTCAAAACACTTCTGCTTCTCAGCTGAGGGGTACTCAACCGGAGGCTACAGTGGACCACTACCTGTGCTCATATTCAGATTTTTTTTTCCCCCCCAATTAAGAAGGCTAGATTAAAAATTTTTTTTTTAAATCTGAATATGAGCACAGGTAAAAAAAATCATACATAATAGTAATTCTAGTCAAGTAAGAACATTAAGTTTATAAGTCCCAAAAATTCACTCTGAATTGTCCAGCATGACACATGGCATAACAGTTATAGGCGTTGGTTCCCTAACCTTCTAAGGAGACAATCACCTGGAGGTTATAGGTTCAAACCTGATTGCAAACGAGTAACAATACAGGAATACTTAACACTTGTACCCGGTTGTGGCTAATGGAATCAGAACTGATGACCCACGTGGATTCAATAAAGTTCGAAGTTCCGTCAAGGTTCCTGAGTTGGACAAACACCTGAAGAAGGCTGGAGGACATATCGGCCGAAACATTGTGGAAATAACAATAAAGATGAAGACAATAGTCCGAAACCCCTTAATGATAAAAAACCTTTGTATGTTATTTAATGCCAAATCCATTTTTATGCAGATAGATCTATTTCAAACAATTCAGTTTAGCATTAATACAGTTTAATTGTCAAAAACATTTCTATTTCAAGATATTCAGCTTCATCGTCTAATTAAGTTTAGTATAAGTACAGATTTTGTTTACACAGTTAAATGTCAAAACAGTTTTATATTTAACAATTCAGTTTAGTGTAAGTACAGTTTCAATGTCAAAAACAGTTCTATTTCAAATAATTCAATTTAGCATAAGCACGCAGTTTAAATGTAAGTACAGTTTAATTGCATAAAACATTTCTATTTCAAGATATTAAGGTTTGTATAAGCTCAGATTTTGTTTGAACACAGTTAAATGTCAAAACAGTTCTATATTAAACAAATCAGTTTAGTGCAAGTACAGTTTCAATGTCAAAAAACAGTTCCATTCAAATAATTCAGTTTAGCATAAGTATGCAGTTTAAATGTAAGTAAAGTTTAATTGTCAAAAACATTTTTATTTCAAGCTATTCAATATAGTCAAACAATTCAGTTTAGCATAAGTATGCCGTTAGTTCTATTTAACCCATAGATAGGGCCCTATCAGGTGCAACCATTCCGGGCCAGAGTGGACCTGGGAGCGATGGCAATGAAGGACTGCTCCGTATTCCCCAAAGCTCCAGTATTAATGGAACCTCACCATCAGGTTGTTTAGTGTCATATTCAGGACACTCGTTGGTAGTTCTTACCCCTCTGCAGAGGTGCAGTCGGTATATTCTACAGCCCCAGTCGACTAGGCAAGGCTCTGTCAAGGGTAAATATACAACATAAAAATACTTCAATATAAGAACTAATCCAATACAAACACTTTGTTACAAAATCTATTGAACATCATGTCTTTTTGTATTTATTACATTTCCTACTAAAAGCAAATAGTCCAAACAAGAATGCTCCTTCTAATCTTCTCATTGAAATATAAGAGTCAACTGTATTTCTCTTAAAATATCTTATGGTAGCCTTCATCTAAGACAGAAGCATCTAAGAAATCCCATAATTCTCTTAGCTTTTCTTCTTAACACACTACATTCCAGAACAAATGACATACTTTCTCTCCTACACACTTTAAAAACATCCTTATGACCTGGTTTCTTACTTCATAAAACTAGTTATGTAAAACTGATTCATTTAAACAGGATGGCCCACAAAAGACTGACATATTTTAAAAAGTCATAACTTTCTAGTTGTCTAAATTTATGAGATGGAGCTTGGTGATTTTCATCATTAAGGGTTTTCAGACTATTGTCTTCATCTTTATTGTTCCGTGAAGGTTCCCGAGTTCGACAAACACCTGAAGAAGGCCGGAGGACATATCGGCCAAAACGTTGTGGTCATAACTTTCTAGTCTTAAATTTGATTTTTTATATTGTCAGAAATTCTAAGTAATCATAGAAAAAAGTCAAGTTGCTGTGTGAAAAAATAAACTAAAATAATAGAATTTTACTATTCAAGTGACAGATCTACAATTTCAATAGAAAAAATACTGTGTAACCCATTTTAATATTAAGAATCCTCTAAGTAAAAACATGACAAAATAGTTTAGTGTAGTAATTTAAAATTCATGGCACAGAGACAGACCACCAACAAAATGGTCATTGCAAAAGTATTTACATAGAAATAGTAGAGAAAGCCATTTTTTTTCATGAGTCAGTCTTCTATAGGCAACACTGTAGTATTGTCAACTGTAACATCAATTACTATCATATCTCTATAGCAAGTCATAAAATATTTAGAATATTGTACAATCAAAATTATGTAGCCATTTACAAGGCTTGTTTTAGCACAAGGCCTGAAGTAGGAGGCACTCACTGAGGATCAAATTTATAAACAATGGTTTGCTATTTTTATCATTAAGGGTTTTCGGACTATTACACCTGAAGAAGGCTGGAGGACATATTGGCCGAAACATTGTAGAAATAACAATAAAGATGAAGACTTGTCCAACTCGGGAACCTTACGGAACTTCGAACTACGTCCTTTATTGAATCCATGTGGGTCATCGGTTCTGATTCTGTTAGCCATAACCGGGTACAAGTGTTAAGTATTCCTGTATTGTTACTCACCTGCAGTCAGGATTGAACCTGCAACCTTCAGATGATTGTCTTCTTAGAAAGTTAGGGAACCAACGCCTATAACTGTTATGCTATGTGTCCTGCTGGACAATTCAGAGTGAATTTTTGGGACTTATAAACTTAATGTTCTTACTTGACTAGGATTATTGCAATTATGTATGATATTTTTTTCCCTTCATCTAGCCTTTTCAATTATCGGTCCCCATATTGTATTCAGCTCTATACTTGGTCTACTCAGTAGGTCATTGAAGCCCAACATATGTGTTGATTCTTTAAGGCGTCTAATCCTCCAATGTTCAGCCCTATCAATTATTTCAACTTTATCCCATAAGGGCAGATGGTTTCCCCTTTGCTTTCCATATATGGTCTGCCATACCTGACTTTTCAATCTCACCTCGTATTACTGCCTTCCGATGTTCTTCTAGCCTTACTTTTAGTGGGCGACCTGTCTCACCTTTGTATATTTTACAACTGCAAGGGATGGAGTAAACACAGTTCTTGATCAAGTTGAATTCTGTTGGTGGCTTGACCCAGAAGAGATATTTCTGGAGAGTTGAATCACTTGTGAATACTGTCCTGATGTCATATGGACTACATATCTTTTGGATCCTTTCGGCTACTCCTTTGACATAGGGCAGACATACCGTGGTGAGTTATCAGGTATTGTCCTCTATTTTCCTATCTAGGTTTCTTGGAGCCGATGTTATGTGCTCTGGGTAGTCATTACGATGGAGGTTGTGTCTCAGACTAATCATTTCTTCTTGATATGCATCAGTATCGCTACTAATGGCTTTTGCTTGATGTTGTAAGCAACGGACTATTCCTTTCTTTACCGTATATGGATGATGGGAGTTGAAGTTGAGGTACTGTCCGGTGAAGGTGGGCTTATGGTACACAGATGACCTGAATCCTTGTTCTGTGCATGTTACTAATGCATCGAGGAAAGGTAAATTGTTGTCTTGCTCTTCCTCCATAGTGAACTGTATAGAGTTCAGGTGATCAATATCTGAACATCTTCCTGGTGAGGCCAGAGAATGAATGTGTCTTCTAAGTATCTAAGCCACATAAATAGGTTATAAGTATTGGTTCCCTAAGCTTCGAAGGAGACAATCATCTGAAGGTTGCAGGTTCAATCCTGACTGCAGGCGAGTAACAATACAGGAATACTTAACACTTGTACCCGGTTATGGCAAACGGAATCAGAACAGGCGACTCCCGTGGATTCAATAAAGGACGTAGTTCGAAGTTCCATGAATGTTCTCGAGTTGGACAAACACCTGAAGAAGGCTGGAAGACATATCGGCCAAAACGTTGTGGAAATAACAATAAAGATGAAGACAATAGTCCAAAAACCCTTAATGATAAAAATCACCAAAGCTTCGTCTCAGAAATTTAGACAACTAATGGTTTCTACCATAGCTTTTTAACTATGAGATGCTCTCTCTAAAAATAAAATGTCAAAATTGGTATATTATTTCCTTTTGGATTGTTAGAAAAAGATAATTTAAAATATAATCATTCATATTTTAGATATTGAAATATTTTCATGTCTGAAATATGAAAGTAACTTCCCAACACATCTGCATAAAGTAACTAATGAATTAATCATACTACAAATATTACAAACTTGGACTTTTATCGATTCCTATGAGCCTTGTTGTTACAGTAAATTCTAATGGTGACAGCAGCCCATTTCATACAACATTATTGATGATCTTTCATCATAAACCCTTTAATACAATAGAAAATTCACTTAACAATTTCAAAGCATTAAATCTATATAATTCATTTTGTTTACTTGTTTGCTTGCTATCTCTGGATGCCAAATCATAATGAAACTTGTCATTTCAATTCCTTTTACCAAAAGGAGAGAGCTTCCACACTACTATTGTCTCATTCTTATATGGGCCTGAAGCATTTTAACTTAAAATTGAACTACAACTTTCAATTTGTCCAGAAAACAAAACTAGCATCCACAAAAGTGTACCTCTCGCAGATGAACTTTTTCAAAGAAAATTGCTCAGAAAGGACTCATTCCACTTCCAGACTCTTTGGCTAATGGAAAAATCTTAATTAAAATTGGCATGTGAACTCCCTTGTCTACAAGGAATGTTTTTAAAAGGCATCTAAAAGCTGATGGAAGTGCCTGAAACATTTTAGCTTAAAATTAACTAGCAAATTCTAATTCATCCAGAAAGTAAAGAAAAAGGGAAAAAATGCCTTCTGTTAGAGTGTTCCACACTACTTGCAGGAGCACTGAGTTTTAGGAGGGTTTTTTTTCCAGTACAAGACTCATTCAGATAGAAAGCAATGTGCTTTAGTATAGTATCATTATTCCAGGTAATGCTGGTTTCTTCTGCTAGTCTAATATATAATTCTCATCATTTATTTGGCTTGATTCATTTGCTTACTTGTTACCAAGACTCCTGGCAGAAACAAAGTTATAAATGCATTAGTCTATTTTTTTTTCATCATTTGGGATAAAGTGTCAAATATTTCGAAACATGCAATGTTACAATACATTGGAAGGTATCAGCCAAAAACTTATACAAATGACTAGGTTGTTGATACTTGTCTGAAATAAGGAAAATATTTAATCCCAAAATTTCAAACAACTTTTCACTTCTGTCAATTGGAGAAATGAATCAAATATATTCAAATTTATAATCTTGAAATATAAATAATGATAATTTATTTACATTTTGACAAACACTAGTCCGTGACCAGTTACTGATGAATAACATGAAAATTAACTTTAAATTGCAAAGTTTTCATTATAAAATGTTACATTGTTTTTTCAGTGATAAAATGCAATTATCTTAATTTGCATATTCTTAGAGAGATTTTACAGTTGCTTATACTTAATATAATGAAAACTGATATATTGTTTTATGAAAAATTAAAAAGAAATTAAATATCCTAAAAACTTTCATTCCATAAAAGAATTATTGTAGAAAATATAGAATAAGAAATGTCAGTTCTCTCAGGAATTAATTTCAAGACGATGCATGTTAGTTAAGTTTTCTTACCTTACGAACCAAACAAAGACGCAAAAGTTCATATCCCCTACAAATATGCAAAACAGATGTTTGCATTTGCCCACAACACAAAGGCCTTCTAGAAAAGACTGTCTCTCCAAAATGGATCGAAATATACATCCTTCTTCATAACATGAATTAGAGAAAGAACGTACCACCTTTTCCTGTAAATACTCAGATTTGTTGTCATGGTAACAGATGGCATCACTATTACATGAACAACCAAGTAGGCAAGGGCAAGTAATCCAACAGTAAGCAAGGATAGGAAAAGAATATAATGTTTGTTATTATTAAGCAATAGTCATTCTCCTCTGTATCAGAAATTTTTTTTTCAAGGAAACAGTAAGAGTGAAATATCATAATTTCATTTTTAATATATTCTCAAAAAATAACTTCTTGAAACAAATTGTGATAAGAAGTTTCAAATTTTACAAATTTGTAAAAATAAAAAAAAATTTAAAAAAATGAAAATAGAAAATGTATTTTTGGAGCATTTGCACAAAAGATTAAGTAATCAAGTTAGTTGCAGCAAATATTAAAATAAAAATTAACAGCCTTTTCTATTTCCTTAAATTCTCTTTATTGATTCAATCTAGAATCATAGCTACTGTTTCATAATGGATGTCAAGGTCAATGATAGATAAGCAATCATTCGTGTTTTCTATAACAGGCAAGAAGAAATATTCTAGTGATTTTAATAACGGCCAAAAGTCAAGGCCAGAGCATTTCAAAAACAATAGTGCTCATATTCAATCGTGGTAACTATCAATAGTGCTCCACCAAAGAGAGAAAAAACAATCACCAACTGCAAACAAAGCATTGGATGGCCAAGATTTAATACAAAAAGTGAAACAACAGAAACACCAATCCTTTTTCTTAAAAATATTCATGTTAATTTTTATTTATCCATTTAAACAAAATTTCCTAACAAAAAATCATGTGAATTTGACTATTTCAGAAGTCTCTCACATGAAAATTGCTTTTAGATCAGAAAAAATTGCTGCCAAAGTCTATGGCTATTTCATACATCAAAAAGTTTAGAACACTATAATGTAATGGACGTAACAGTGACTTACTGAATGCCAAATGCATGCGCTGTCTCGCTTGTCAAGTCCCCATTTGCAGAGAACTTGGCACACATGTGTGAAACTGTCTATTTCATTCCACAGGCTTATTTGGACAAGAGGGCAAACAGCTGTTGTAAAAACCAGGTGAGTGGACATGGGGATCAAATTTCTTCTTTTCCCAAAAAAAGGGAAAACAGTTTAAATTTTAAAATCGCATATCAAAGCAGCACACTTGGGCTTTTTTTTTTTTGCATTTTCAAACAAAATTTATTCAATGAATAACAAGTTTGATGATAAAAAAAAATCCAAGAATGCATTGTTGTCTACTTTTATTACATTGTGTTACACTGATATGAACAAAATTGTCCTTTTGTTACCTTTCATACAATTAAAGGCTACACAGATATTTCTCCCAACATTCACAAAAAGGTCACCAATTTTATAAAACAATTATAAGCTGAGAGTATCATTAATCAATGTCCTTGACATTCCATTCAACACAAGATTATTATTTAAAACAACAAAATAAAAGATTAGGATTCAGAATAAATATACAGGTTAGAAGCAGATATTTTTCTTGTCCTAATTAGTATTTAAAAAAACTAAATATCTTTATATACTTGGGCTTGTGACTAAATTCTTAAATGAATAAACAGTCAATGATTCACACAAATTTCTTTTAATAGTCCATTTTTTTTTTCATTGTCAATTGGCTGTTATGAGTGCAATGGATGTAGGTAATCAGATTAGAGACATGCCTATTAAATGATATTACATCTAACAATTGAAGGCTCTCAAATGTGAGGAAACACAATGTGATAACTGCTCTAAAAAAAGATACAAATTTTCTAATCAAGAGAAAAACTCATAAATAATTAAAAAAGACATTAAGTAACTCCTACAACTCAGGATTATTCTGATTCTCATTTTGGCTTCATTCCAAAGATTTTGTATTATTTTGACAGACCTAAAAACATTTTTATATTATACAATAAAATGCATACAACTCTATCACTGAAGAAAATTAAATTTAAAAAAAAAAAACTATGGCTGCCAAAAATACATTTCATAATTACCATATCATTTTTAATTTCTTCGTAATATAAATAGGTAGGTGTATTTATAAAAAAAGAAAAAAAAAGCAACTTAAACCCCTTACCAATAAATTACTACAAAAAGTTTTTCAACATTTTTGCAGGGCAGTACCAAGTGTGCTTAATAGCTCTTTCCATCATTGCAGTCATAATTTGTGTGCAACCAAAGCAACCACTCCCACTTAAATATACAAATTAGCCATCCCTATTAACTTTTAAAATTAAATCTTTAAGAAAAAAAAAGAAGTTTCCTTTTACTATTCTTTATTTTCAATCTCTCCTCACTTCTCAACTCTCTCTTTCTCCTCTCCTACTACTCTCTCACACCTTGTTTGTCGCATGTCTAAATGGAGACCAAGGAAACCTAGCAGTGTAGATACTCATTTAAGAATAACATGATATTTTTTTTTCAGGTCTGACCATGAATGCTAGCACCTTAAAGAGAAAAGACATAATCTGCCATGAAGACTTAGAAGTTGCTTTTGATATGGTTGAAGTTTTTCATCAGAAAGAGGATCATAAAATCAACAGTGTAAGTGTGTAATGAGAGGGTGTAGGCAAGAAAGTATACTCAAAATGTTGAAAGAGGTACATCAATCAAAAGAAATAAAGAAAAGAAAGTGAAACATTTAAGAGAGGTCCCAGCATATCATCCAGTCTTTTAAATAGCCAGATGCATTGCCTTATCTATGGAACTATGGTAACCCCAGAGACTGCACATATTAGTTATTTTTAGACTGAGACATTAGTAAAGATGATTCTTAAGTGTTGTGACAGACATTCAGATGAATGAGCCTGTATCATGAAAGGCAGATTTCACTTTTATGACTGATCTACATGTAGACTGTATTTACCATCACCCATGCAGTAGTAATTTCCAATCTAGAATTCACACAGTTTGAAAATATTCCCAAGGCACAGCACAAAATGATTGGCCATGACAAAAACTAAAGTCAAGTGTAGGTATTCATGATCATTTTCTTTTGAAGAACAATTGACTATTACATAAGAGATGAAATATTGGAATTTATGACAAATTGATTCAATACTTAAGACCTTCAATTTTCCATCTCAAGTTTTTCTTAGTTCTATTCCCACTTTTGGGGTTGTTTTTCTATTTTTCCTTATGGGAATTTCCTTATTCTCCTTTTTTATAATATTTCATAAGAAAATTGTAATAATTGCTATAATTATTATGAAAACTGAAAAAATAATTCAAACTTTATAAAAGAAATAGATACCTTCAACAAAACTTTTTGAAGTTTTAAAATCCAATCAATTGACAATACAATAAAACAGAAAGTACCTATGCATAATTATCTTTTGAGTAGAACTTTTAATCTGAGATTCTTTAAGAACAAAGATTCAGATTGTTAAGCAACTAAAAAATAACGTTTTTAAAGTAGAACTTATGACTCCCAATATTATAATCAACAGGTCCATTGAACTAGCGGTTAGAATGTTTGCCAATGGCCCAGGAGACTGTGGTTCAATCCCAGGTCGAGATATACCAAAGACTCAAAAAATGGTACTTGATACCTCCTTGCTTAACACTCAGCATTATAAAGTATGGATCAAGTGTAAAGTGGAGCAATCCAAGGAAAGGAGTAGTGATCTTCCCTAAACCTCAGTGTTGTAACTATTGAAAAAGGAGCCTTCAGGTCACTCTTGACTTTAGTCGCCAAATTTACTTACTTTAGAACTTATTATAATTAACACAAAAAACCCAAATCAACAGCAAAAAAATTCCATCTCGATGAATATCTGAGTAAATCCAAAATGTATTTACAAATCATATATATTTGATATATATGTATAAAAAGGATTTGGCATAAAATAACCTACAAGGATTGATATGACATCAAACTAAACCAAACAAAAATCAATACAAACATTTCAAATTTAAATAATCAATGACAAATAAATTCAATCTCAATAACGAATATCTGAGTAAATCAAAAATTTTGACTAAAATTCTACAAAACAGGAATTAAACCATCATAATTAAATCTTTGTAACAAAAAATAAATAAATAAAATATATTAATTCAAATTGTGCTAAAATAAAATCAACCTATCTCAAGTTAAATTTATTGAATTTGAAGAATTGTTTATTATTTTTTACACATTTTCTTTACAGTGTCATTTATAAAATGCAAATTTAGATGTGAATTATGGTAGGATGCATAATGTAGTCGGCCATCATCTACTAATTCTAGAATCTTATCTACTTCAAGGTAATAACTCTTTTCTTATTTAATGAACCTTTCATAAAACTGTACATAGGATGAGTGATATTTGGTCACATTAAACTAGGAATTTCATCTGGTTGCCACTGGCACAAAGAGCAGTTTCACTTGTTCCTTAGTCAAGGGGCCTTTAAACCATTTTGATTATGACTTTTTAGCAAAGCTTTTTTTTAAAAAATGAATGACTTTATGAAAGTAATGAGCTTGCTCACATTATCAGATGCTGGACAGTGTGAAAATACTTCACCAACAAGATTTAAAATATGTGTGTACAGGGTGTCTCAAAATAGACGCAACCCATTAATATGATAATGATTTATTACTGAGACAAGTGCAATGACGGTCATTTGGAACATACCCTGTAAAAAATGCATCCTTTGAGCTAGAGACATCAAATCAATGTTTTTTTAATTGTTATTATATCAGCTTCCAGGACATGCAAACTTTTTTTTTTTGAGTTTCTTGTCTCAGTAATAAATCATTATCATATTAATAGGTTGCATCTATGTTGAGACAGTTTTGAATGATTTTGTCTCCAAATAAGTAGTGATGCAAAATATTTCTTCCTCTCTTGTCCAAAGCATTGTGATCAAGGATTAATAGTTGTTATAGTCTACTATTTTCAAATATGAAACCAAAAAGAACACAACATTATAATTAGTAGAGTCATTAGCAGTCATATGGGGCACATGTATATTGAGACACCCTGTACAATATATGATAACTGTTAAGATATTTGATAAAATTTTCCTATGAACCTTTTTACAGTTGGCTACAAAATATGATTTAGTTCAGTTGCATGCTTGACTTACAATTTGATGATTGCATTCTCTCGGAGTTACAACATCAGTAAGAAATGAGTCCCCCAGAGAAAGCTTGTAATCTCATTCCAAATACTGTGGTCATAACAGTTGTTTCAACTGCTATGATGCTAATAGATTGGTTTGGTTTCTCTGTTTAATGGCATATCAACCTTTATGGATTATTTAATGCCTAAGCCATCCTTGTGGAAGAACAGTAGTGATACTTTTTAACCTATAGGTGGGGGGAATAAGGGGTTTCAAACCTTTCCCCGAAGGATATTAGTCCAAAAAGGAACATAATGATGTGACTGGAGTTTGAACTCACTGCGATGCCACAGTCCATCACTTTAGCCATGATGCCACAAGGATCTCCACACTCCCTCGATGACAGATTGATTAACAAGCTCAGCTTTTAGGGTAGCAAAGTGACTGGCAAACAATTTACACAGATGAAGTTGCCTAACAAAATTGACACTTAGAATAGCATCACATTCTTTGCTATGCTTTAATATGAATGGCCTCATTTTGACAATTTTGAGAGGCTGGATGTCAAAGAGCACATCTTTAAAAAAAAATTTAAAAAATAAAAAAAAATTCAAGGACAAAATCATCCCATACCTCTTTAGAATTCAACAAAGTTGTTATCGTCTTCTGTTTCAAGAGAGATGACTTTTTTGCCAAATGGATTTCTGATTTGATGTGATCTTTGTCAACCCTAAAAATATCAACACTATGGAAACAGAATTTGAAAAGCAACCCATTTTCTTCTACATAAAAATCATCAGAAAATTATTCTACTCAGATTTTAACTCAAATTTTAGATACTGGGGTCATTTTTTTAAACTGAAGTCATGGGTGATGCACTATATTGACTAGATTCAGCCATTCTGAAACTTTGTTACTTATTCATTCAATTGTTTTAGATATTGTAAAAAGAAATAAAATCCTTAAAAATATGAAAAAATATTTAAAGTATATTAATAGTTAATGTTATTAAAGGGATCGTTTTTGCTTAATTTAAGTTGTTGTTTTTTTACAATCATGAAGATGATGCATTTTACAAAACAACTTCAGTTATTCATAATTTATGAATAACTGAAGTTGTTTTGTAAAATGCTGTTAATTTCTTCCACTGCTATTTGACTTTTATTTTATCATTTACTTACTGCTTTGATCTTCATATCTCCTCTCAATTTCTACATCAACACTATTTATCTATCTTCCTGTTTCCATGTTAGCAATAGTCTCTGACTACCTCTGCTTTGATACAATCTCTTAGAAAATTAACAAATTATTTTAGACAAACCAACATTTTTCTGAGAAAATCAATGAACAACTTTTTATTCAAATTCTTAAGAAAATTGTGAGATAATGAAGTTTTGAAATAATTTGAAAAAAATTTCAGTGCATTCTGCTGGATAGTCAATATCTCAAGAGAAAATTGGTCTCCTTGCATAGTGTTGAAAGGTCAATATCTCAAGGGAAAATTGAAAAAAAAACAGCATGAAGTCAATGTTCATATTTCTGAAAGAGAAGGTTTCTAATGACATTGTCACATTTTAGAAAAAAGGCATCACAAATGCAGAGATCTTATACAGTAAAGGAACAGATTAAAAAAATCATTGAAACACTGATATTAAGTCTAATATGTTATTTCTTATAAATTACAATCCAAATGATATTAGCATAGAGGCAATGTTCATATTACTGAAATGTAGGGTCCCAATGACATTTTCACATTTTACACTAAAATAATAGATTAAAAAAAATCATTGAAACACTGATATTAAGTCTAATATGTTATTTCTTATAAATTACAATCCAAATGATATTAGCATAGAGGCAATGTTCATATTACTGAAATGTAGGGTCCCAATGACATTTTCACATTTTACACTAAAAGAATAGATTTAAAAAAATCATTGAAACACTGATATTAAGTCCAATGTGTTGTTTCTTACAAATTACAATCTAAATAAGTCGCCTCAAATTGTTAGCAAAAAGATATAGATTTGCAGGAAATGAGACTTCTTTTCTTTGGAGACAATGTTGAACACAATATCCTTACTATCAATAGCAGAGAAACCTTCCACAGAAATGGGGGATCATAGCAGTACTCAACCTGGGGCAAAATAAGGATTGTATCATTCCAAGAAACATTTTGAATCTGAATTTCTTTTAAGTAATATACCAATTTATCTTCAGTAATTAATTCCATTCGCGATTGCTCTCTCCTACCACAACAATGAATCCCTGTGTCTGCCACTCAAGGAGGGGAGGGGTTTCCTCCCACTTCCATGTGTCGGTCACTGTGCTCCTTTCTCTACAGCGGATGGGTCTCTCTCCTCACATAACCAACATGTCATGTCCAGCAAAAAACAGTCTTCCAAAATGAAAAATTTTCTGTTTTTCATGGTTTGATTTTTCCCATGCGATCAATCTCCACCTGGCCAACTGATTCACCCCTTCTTCACCTCCATCTCTGCTATTATTTTGGCTACACTAAATCCAAGGACACTTTCAGCACAATTCAAAATATACATTTTACCTTTCCTTTCTTTCTTTCTCTGGTTAGAAAAACCAATTTCATGTTTTTATATTTTTCTGTCGAGCCAAAAATTAAACAAAATTTATTACTTCCTTTTCGTTTTGACAACATATTGTATCACTCTTAAGAAGAAAAAAAAAATGTACTGATATTATTCTTCTAAAATCTGCAGTTTGCTCTCAGCTTCTTGATAGTTTGTGCATTTGAATGGTGCTATTTACCAACCCCTCCACTTGGGCAGGATATGACACAAGGTCAATTTTTAAGCGGAGTTTAACAGGTTTGAATTCAGAGTTTTCCTTCTCCTAGACTAGTTGCCTAACCAAGGCTGAAGAACCTAGTCTGTCCTACTATTTACCCATAGCTGGAGGGAGAATAATTGGATTCATACCTTCCCCAAGGGTATTAGTGCTATGTGAAATGCAATCAGTCTCGTCCAGGATTTGAACTCGTGTCGCCGTGTCCATTTCCTACGGCGATAACGACTACACCACGGGCACCTCCATTTGAATGGTATGTTGCTGGCAAGTTTTTGATTTTACATTAGTATCACCAAGTGAAAGAATGAAATCATTTATTGGTGTAACTCTAAGTTATGGCAAGACCATGTTGATGTCACAGTTGCACTAGGCAGCTTTCTTCATGGCAGACTTCACAGATTGTATGCACATCTCTGCCATCCCATTTGATTATGATACCTTGAAGACAACATGTGATGTTCAAACTTCCACTCTTTTGCAAACTCTTAAATCACGCTGGTGCTGTAGTGGGGCCCATTATCATTGATAAATTCTTTCAGATACTCCTTGTTCCACAAATATTTGTTTGGTCATATTGAGTTCTCCAGTAAAGAAATAGTCAAACTATGTACAAATAGGAATTCGGAATAGTAGTCATCAACTAGTAGGTAGGTCTGGTCATGAAGTAGAAGAGATCAGTGGCTACAATTTGCTGTGGTCTTACTGGGATCTCACGCAATAGGAGTGTTTTGGTGCACTGCTCTTTCTGATGTTCTTGACAAATGCTGCATTGTTGAATAGTTTTGGTAATGTCATTGTTGATATTATGCAAGAATACACAGCTTTTTGCTCTCGATCTGCATTTGTCTGTCCCTTGATGAATATAGTATATTTTTTGTATTATTTCCAGCTGCAGAAGTTTGGGAATTATTATCCGATCACCCTTCAGGAGAATTCCATTTTCATTTGCGAGTTTCATCATAGTAGAACCAGTAGGACTACAAATCTAAGTTAACTTATCTTCAATTGGGGCATCCACAAAGGATCATGTCTTTCAATCAACATTATAATGGTTCAGTGCTTGTTGCTTGACATATCTATATCAATTTTTCTGTTGAGAATTGTATGAAATTGACTTTTATGCTCAGACCTATGGTTTTCTTTATTCTCTTATTTGGGAGCTGTTAATAGTCCATCTGCGAGAGTTATGTCATTCTCTGGTCAATGCATGATGACCATGTCATACTCTTTCGGGCATAGAAGTATTTGTTGAAGGAGGAGAGGTGCTGCAATAAGATTTGGGGGGGGGGGAATATGATCTCCAGGGGCGTATGATCACTCTTATTGATAAATGAGAGGCCATGTATGCATGTTTGGAATTTCGCACATTCAAAAACCACAGTTAATAGCGCTTTCTCAATGTTGGTATAGTGCTGCTGTTTCTATAAGGGATTTGGATGCAAACACTTTGGGTTTGGCTTCTTGTATGAGTACAGTTCCAAGGCCTTTGATCGTCTACTTAAAATCTCTGATTTCAAAGTGAGCAAGCAACATTTTTGTACTGATCATACAATCTATTTGCTGTAAGGAATTTGATAGCTTCTTTTCAATTTGTACTCTGAATCTTTCTTTCACAATTCTGTCAGGAATGCTCTCAGGTCAGATAGATGAGAGATAAATGGTGCCATACATATGATGATTCCCAGCACTCTCTGAAACTTTGCTACATTCTTAGGACTGAAGAGCAACTTTATCTCATCCACCTTATGGAGATCTAGGTGAAGCCCATTTTCACTAGAGACAGCTCCAAAGATGTTTCCTTCTGGGGTCCACAGCACACATAGCACTGTTGATACATATACCTTTGCATTTGACAACATTCCTGAGGTTGTGGAGGTATTGATCATGACCGTTCTTGGTTTGTCCATAAACTACTACATCATCTTTTAGTCTGATGGTTTCAGAACATTGTCCCCAGATCATGTCCATTTTTTTTTTTTTTGGAAGATATCTTGAAACATTACTAGGTCAAATAGCATTCTCTGAAAGCAATATTGGCAAAAAGGGGAATTGAATGTAGTCAGTGGCTGACAGACCAGTAGCCATTCTTGGCATCCATTTTTGTAAAGTATTTAGCATTTGCTAGTTTGTGGAAGAACTCCTCTGATGTAAGGGTCTTATAGTTGCTTGCTAGTTTTATTCAAGTCCTTTGGGTCAAGGCATATATAGAGTTTTCCTCTGCTTTTGTGCACAAACACAATGCTGTTGATACAGTCAGTTGGCTCATCTATCTTTCAAATAATTCCTTGCATCACCATACCCTCTTGTCCTACTTTGATTTTTTCATCCTTAAGGTGGGTGGGACATTTCCTGAGCACATGGATAACTGGGTTACTCTTTGTTTTCAATGTGGTATTCTCAAGAAAATTTGCTAACTTTGTCAAAACAATCAGGATACATTTCTATGAAGTATCCTGTCAAGTTAATTGGGCATTTTATTTGTTAAATGGTACAATGTACAGTTATTAGTTTCAGCTCAGAGAGAAGGGAGTCCCAATATAGCTGGACCTTCCAAAGTAACCACATAGAATTTGATATTTCTACATGTTTGTATGCACATTGTATGTTCAGAGATGCACATTGGGATGTGATTGTGGCATTACAGGCAGTAAGTATATCTGTTCCCTAATGTGTAGAATCAGGAAGTGGTAAATCCATCTGGGTTGACATTTTCTGAAAAATATGCAAGGGGAGTGTATTTCCTTCTACTCCAGAGTCAACTTTTACCTTTAGCTAGTGAATCCTTGATCTGTTGGGAAATGTTATGTTTAAACTGGGAAAAATTTCAGTTTTGGTGCCTCTTCTATTCTAATGTTCAAGCAAGTAGAAAGACATTTGATCAAATTGTTCACATCTAGTTCAATACTAATGCTTTCATTTAGCACATCTATGTAGTTGCTACAAGCTCAGTTGACTTCTAATCATGGCCCTCAATATCTTAACACAGGATAATTTGTGTGTAATTCAAGTTGCACATTCCCTTTTTTTATTCATGCACACTTTAGCTCAGTGATTCTTTCAGATGTATGTTGTACTCCATGCTGGGTATCGATTTTGGGGGGAGTGGGAGTATGTCCATCCACATTGTCAGCATTTGGTATTACTTGGGGTGCACTGTATATCAGTTGGTTCGTATGGTGAATCAAAGCTTCATTTACTCTGCATAGGTTCAGAGCTGCCAGTACAGACGTGTGGTTTTCAAAATGAGTTGTTTGCCAGCTTTATTCTGAAACTTTCACAAATTAGAACATCAAAAGCCTTCTTCACCCAACAGTAATAATTTGTTGTCAACCTGTCTTTCCTTCAGTTTATTCTGTTTGGAGAAATACAGCTCACACTGCTGCTTGGAAAAAAAAATGGAACAACTCGGTGGCATATTCAGTTGTCATCAATGACATGATCAGCTCAATTGCTGGATATTTTGTGAATTTCTTTTTTTTTTTAAACAAGTGGTTTGCCTCAAATGATACAGTCACAAATAATGACAATATTGTCCTCAGTTTGTGTCGCAGACGTGAGAGTCAGGAACTTGGATCCAATGATTATGCTGGCGGAAACAATGGCCAAAGTATGCGAGTCAGATCCTGTCGGGTAAGGCTAGTGCATAGATGGTCATGAGATGAAGGTCTGGGTGGATGCAAGTTCCGTGGCTACAGGAGTAGCACTGGGTGAAAATGGAAACATTGTAGATGCTTGTTGGTTGCATCCAATTACATGCCCAGTGAGAGTTCTCCTGAGGAGGAGGAAATCCAAATGATCCCTCTTCAGATGAGCACCCAAAACAAAATACCACACCCGTACTGTCATTTGTGTGAACTGGAGACTGGGGGGGAGTGTAGCAGATGTGACAGTCAAGAACTTGGATTCGATGATAAAGACAGTAATGACTTACTTTATCACCGCCATAAAAGAGCTCATCTTTGTTTGGTGTGTGGAGCTTTAATGTAAGGAGAAAACAAGTACGCGCTGGAACTGCAATATCTATGCATATTGACCACGTGTGACCAGCAATCTTTGCCAACTATAAAAGAAAGGCATAGTGAGGGTTGGAAGAAGACTCTTTGCACTCGAGGTATAGAGAGTACTATCGAAGACAGTGTCGGCAGTGAATAATACGAAAGATGATTGGATACACTGTAGCCCGGAGGAGGGTTCAGCGAGTAACTGAATTCAAATCACAGATTGCCTCTCTCTTTGGAGTTGCTCTGTTGGTTTTTGGTGTTATTTTTTTCTTTCTCTCTTCATTCTTGTTGGTGAGGATCTCTTTCCATGAAAAGTGTGTTTTTGTAAATGTTATTACCGTCTTCTTTTTAGTGCCATTTTCATTTTTGTCCCACTCTTGTCTGTGTTTGATGGGCTGTGCTCTGTTATTGGGTTTTTACTGCTGCCACCATGTAAACATATTGAGAGTACATGAAGACAGATGTGTGCACTAACCAACCATATTTGAAGTGGCTACTTTTTTTGGAAAAGGAAAGATATTCCTTAAAGATTGTTGGTTGTTTGAGTTTGGTTTTATGGCATATCAACCATTGTAAGTTATTTAATGCCAAATTCATTTTTCTACACATAAATAGTTCTATTTCAAACAATTTAGTTTAGCATAAGTATGCAGTTTAGATGTCAAAACAGTACTATTTCAAACAATTCAGTTTAGCATAAGTACAGTTTAAATACCATTTGATCCATAGATAGGACCCTCTCGGGTGCTACCACTCCATGCCAGATTGGACTTGGGAATGATAGCAATAAAGGAATACTCAGCAATCCACAAAGCTCCATCATTACTGGAGCCTCACCACCAGATTGTTTGATGTCATATCCAGAACACTTGTTGTGGGGAGGGTGTCTTACCCCTCTGCAAAGATGCAGTCAGTGTATTCTACAGTCCCCCCCTTCCACAGCCGACTTGGCCAACCCCTAAAAGAAGAAGAATTCTACATGTGACAATTCCAAACCATGACACTTGGTAGTGATTTGTGTTCTCAGTTGCTAGTCATGCTTTCACACAATGTGATACAACTTGTGTAAAATAGTAGTTTTGCTCCCAAAACCAAGAAAAAAACCTCAGAAAACCTGGGGGGGGAAGCAATGGTTATTATGTAGTAAGAGTATCAATTCACTTGCCTCTTTGTGATACAACCTTTTTAGTAAAAAAAATCGTTTCTATACATTCATTTGTTAACTCACAAACATCCACCGCCTACTCAGACCTCAAAGAAATATTATTGCCTTAAAATGTATTACCAGATTATGGTGTGGGCTAAAAAAAAAAAAAAAAAAAAAAAAAAGTGACATTAATCCGGTGGATTGTGAGAGGAAACTGAAGGCCAATTAAGACCAAGAAAATTTCTGCCCCAGAAAGCCTGCTGCAGATGGTCCACAGTAATTGCTCAACTGCTTGTCAAACACTACAATGTAGTTGCAGAGCATATAAGCCACACCCATTAGTGGAGTATGTAAAATCGAAAACTGATAATCTACATAATCAACTTTTATGGATGGAAGAGTATGACTTATGACAATGATTATTCATAAATCTTGAGCAGATCAGAGGCATTTTTCAGAAAAAAAATATTATACAATTATCTTATTATTGTAATCATTTTATTATAACTTAAAAATGCTAACTGAATTCCTATATCCAGCAAAACACCAAAATCACTTCTCTATGATGAAAGAATAATTATGATTTTAAGAATTTTGCTATTTTGGTCATTATTTTAAAAAAATCTTTTCAGTGACCTAGTTAGGATATAGTTTTATTATGTTATTAAAAACACCTGATATTAAACATTAAGAAAGCTTTTATAGCCATCTTTTGAGCTTAAGCCGTATTTGCATCTGTCTAAAAGAGTTTTCTTCAGTATTGAATATATTTTCACATTTAAATATTTAATAATAAACCAGATTCTTCTAAAAACAAAAACAAAGTCAGCTAAATTCAGAAAATGTTTAGAAAGGATATGTTTTCAACCTTCAATGAAATAAAATTTTGGAGAGCTGTTGAAAAAAGAACTTGAGTTTTTCTAATGCATTCTGTGCTAGAATCACATTGGCAAATTGTTAATTTATCTAAAGAATGCTATGTCATTCAGTGAAAATACATTCATCACTCAACCACAAAATGGGAGAATGAAAGGCAGAATAATGATGAAAAAGAAAGATCAAATTTATGTTTCTCATATTCATATAAAACAAGAACGATGCAAACAATTGGGAAATAATAAGATTCATTCCTTAAACTTTGTTATTCAACTAAACTAAAACAACAAAAAGAATCAATATTTACAAAAACCAATTATACAACTTGAGAATTCTAATATAGTTGTATCAATGAAAAAAAAAAAACAACAAAAAATAGAAACCAATTTATTTCTATATCCATTTGATAGAATCACTTAAGTTATATAACTAACTTTTTTTTAAAATATGAAAATATCCTAACATTCTAAAAGAAATTTTAAATCTAAATTTTCTGAATAGATTTTTACTCAGCAAATTTTACTCTAGGATTTTTTTCTTTCATTCATGAATTAATATTAACTCAAATTAGTAATCATTGATTTACTCAGAATCATTTAAAAAACTTTCAGTTAATGAAGATCAATTATCTTCTGTCCTCTCATTTAGTATTAATAATGATAAATAAAATTTTTAAAAAAGAACACAAAAGTAAAGAATTTGTTTGACACAAGATTTTTATAATCATTTATCAATATTCTGTAGATTCTTCAAGATAAATATTCCATTATAAAAGGAGGAAAATAGTATTATTCTTCATCTTTGAAATTAGGTGTTATTGATTATACAGAATTGATGAAATTCCCATCATGATAATAAGGATGTTTCTTCTAAAATGAGAATACTCTACATTTTAGCACTATAATGCCACTGTCATTTATTTTAAAATCAATCCCAACTCCAAAGATAGAAAAATTGGCCAAACAGTGAAACTTTTTGTTGTTGCTCATACAATATAAGAATTTGATTTCATTCCATATATTCTCATTTCATTGTCATATTTTGCCAGGTGCATTTAAGTTTTTTTTGGCAATATATAAATAAAAGATTTTCATTACAAATCCAAGAAAAACATTCAGAAACTAGCAAGAAATAATGTTGGTATCTTCTCCAGAATTGATCAGCTTATTTTACAGATAAGTATATCATAGTCAAATATAAGTCATTAATAGTCAATGCTATATTTATAGGAGTGAAGGTTGGAGATATTTAATCATTACTAATGAGTGACTTAAAAAATGCAAAATTTTATTTTTGTTCAAGAAACATCTTAATTGCTTTAGCTAGCAATGAATGGATAATAACTACAGTCAAATCAATAACTATGGTTACATTCCTATGAATATAAGCACATCTCAGAAGACAAAAAAAGTACTTATAAACTGACATCTTATGTGTTTAGATATAAATACAAGTTATAAAGATAACAGAATGTCATTAGAGTAAATATTCCAATCTAAATCACTGAATTAGGTCCAGAGTTCTACACACAGTGCAGTTGGTCAAATGCTCCTCACAGATATAAGACGTTGGTCAGAGCATTTTCAGGTTCTCTGTAGTGCTCACTGCACAGTCCAGGAATCAGCAATTCTTTGCATTTCCCAACAACCAGTAAAAACAGAACTGAATGAGTTCCCCACTATGTGAAAGACTACCAAAGCCATAGAGATACTGAAGAGTGACAAAGCAGCAGGTTGGTTGGATTTTATGGCGTATCAATCCTTGTAGGTTTTTTAATGGCAAATCCTTTTTATATTGTGACGTGGTATGCCACCGAGACAGGGAAAGAGAAGTCAATTCCCCTACCCTACAGTGTTTGAATCAACAGACCCCAAGGACTGACCGCTAAAACAGTAGGAGAATAAAGGTCAAAGCTACCCACACTCCATGACCTGTAATCGGTTGGACAAAGAAAGAAATCCAGGTTACTCTAGTATCGTAACCGGATGGAGTGGTGGGAGAAGGAAAAAGTCAAATGATTGGCCCATAGACCAAATGCTATTTTTTCATTGGATAAAATTTGGAAAAGAAAGTTTAGTTCTGGACAGACATTGGCAAGAGATAGACACCAATTTAGCCAACTCCAGGGAATCTCCCGTAAAAAGAGTAGAACAGAATCTCTGGACAGAAGTCAGCGTTAGAAAGACGTGCTAACATTCAGCCAGATTCTGGGGATGTCACTCGCCCATAAAAGAAAGGAACCTGAACATTAAGCCTCATCAAAGATAAGTACAACTTAAACTATTTTTCCTTCTACCCTTCCTAAATATTGGAATTATATGTATTCAAAAAAGAAAGAGAGAAACTGAAAGGATTCTGTTTCATCAACAGTAAATTAGTGAATGAACTTTGTTTTATGCTTCAGTCCGGCAACCTAAGCATTTTCTCAAGTAACAGAAAAAAGAAAGAAAGAAAAAAGGAGAAAGAAGAAAAGGACTGTTGAGAGACATTTATGTTTGATACTGGCTGCTGGCTTAATATAACCGGTATTTTAAAAAGAAAAGAGAAAAGAAAAAGGAACTGTTTCTTAAATCTTATTATTTGTTTGGGTCGTCGCCTATTAAAACTTTGTAATATTTTAAATGCACCCTTGTGTTGAAATCTTTTGGTTGTGTTATTTATCAATCGAGTTGCCTTCTTTTGCACATATCTGTTTCAGCTTCGTATCGTTTTCGTTAATTCTCGCTAAATGTCTTATTCACCTTAAAACATTACAAGAGAATTTTGGAAATTTGACTACAGTTGATATTTTTGAACCTTGAAGTCCATGTTGTCCGTTATCTGAGGGGGTATGAAAACGAAGGACTTGGTGGGGTATGTGAAAGTGAATTTGGAACCACCCTTGCCAGCGTCGGAGATTAGTCTAGCCCCAAATTAACACACTTTATTTGCCAGTTTACCATATGTCCGAAATAGGAGTCTTGACTAGGACTTATTTTTGCGGAGGGTCAAGTGCCAGACTACCCTTGACGTCACATGCGCATAAAATGAACTCTCGTCCTGGGATAATTATTTATGCAGCATCACAATATGAATATATAAGTATATATGATTTGTAAGTGAATAGTTTGTCAGTAACATTTTTAAAAAGTTAAAGCTCATTTGCTTGCACACAGTTGAATGGTTTTAAGTATTGCATTCTTCTTTAATCAGTTGTATATTTTCTAGATTGAAGTTGGCAACTATGTTGTTAGCTTCACTATCCATACTTTCTATACAATAGGATTCTACTTAGGGATTTGGTTGATCCCTGGCTATTGCATTGTTTATCAATTCTTTTTGGTGACTTTACTTTTAATGTTGAAATATTGAGAGGTCTCTTTAAAGTTTGGCCGAGGGCAGTCTCAATACACTTCTTCATCTTTCGTTGTTCACTATGGTGTACATGTATTTTTCTAGATTGGTCAATGTTTAGTTTTTGTTTGAGGGGTTCAGGCTTTTTGGGAGACAAATTAGATTTTTCTTTGTTGTGACAAGTTTGTGCTTCTGTTTGATGAATTTTGGCAGAGTGGAGGTTTTTCTGCTGCTGCTGAAACTTTGGTCAATCATTTGGTTTCAATTGGATCAGCTTTTTCATGATAGCTCTGTATTTGTCCCATTGAATGACTAGTCTGATTGAGTCCACCCTCCATGCAACTGAGGCATAAGTCTTCTCTTCCATATAGGAACCTACTATTCTCTTAGCTTGTAAAAATATATTTCTTTTGTGTTTCACCTATAGTATTTCCCACTCTCTTTTATGTCATAAAATCTTGAGAAAGTGGGTGGTTTTATCAACAGTTTGGACATTAAATTTCATTTGAGCAATCTTCCTCTGTGTAGTCTTGGTCTTTTTGCTGCACCTTGTAAATATCTGACATCCTCTGCAACCTTTTTTGACATTTAAAGAAACTCAGGTGTGTTGGGATGTATTGTTCCATCCTCTTGAGGCAATACTTGAGGGAATTTTTTACTTATTAAAAGATAGAGGGTAGGTATTAGTCTGAACTTCTCCACCCTTTCTGACTGTAATTCTTTTGAGGTCTGTGACTTGGTTGTCCCAGGGCTGCTTTTATCTTCTCTGCAGTAGCCAAGGACAGCTCCCTACTTCTAATAACTCCTTTCAAGGTGTTTATTTTGTTATGTGGAAAGTCTTCATTTTGAAGATGTTTTCAGCATGCCTCCAACTGTCCACCTCCATAAGCTAATTACTGTTCCTGGTCTTTTTCACATTTCTCAGGGTAGCTCTAGTTGAAATCACCTTTTTTACTAAAAAAGGAGAGAATTAGATTTCATTTTGTTTTTTATTTGAAGAAGCCATAGGTAATGTTTGTTTTTTTGATAGCCTGTGCTTCACTACCCACCATGGAGTCCAATTTAAGTTGGGAATTTACCAAAGAGGAAACCCATTCACCTTGGTTGAGACAGGGATACACTACCAGTATACTCAAGCTGGGAGTAGGGTTTCTAGCCCATGCCAATTTCAGGTTTTCAGTTGACATTATTTATTACTGTGTGATTTAGCAGTGGTCAAAATCCTATTCTCTCAACGCGATTGACCTTCAACCACTACCTTCTAGCACCCTCAGATAAAAAGGGTTGGGAGTTTGCAACAAGTGCAGATTGAAAAATATAGTTGGGACTAAGCATATAGGTGCCAGGGCTTCATACAATCAGCTGATTGATCAGATCAGACCTGTTCAACCACTCGTCTTTCCCATTAAGGACCAAAGTAGTGTGTTGCAAGTCATTTGACCACTCGGTTGCCAGGTCAAGGACTGCTAAATCTCCAGGATCTCATCCACAAGCATCACAGGTCTCCACCCACAGCCAACAGGTGATCTCATGGGGTGGGGGTCTTACTCCTCTGCAGAGGTGCAGTCGGTACATTCTACAACCCTAGCTGACAGGGCGGAAAGCCGTAGAAGTTAATAGAATCCCACCAGAAATTTGGAAACATGGGGGGCCCAGCATTGCATGCAAAACTGTGCAAGGTGTTTGTCTGTTGCTGAAAGCAAAGCAAACCACCACAAGATCTCCATGATGCAGTCATCATTACCCAAAAGAAGATCAAAGGGGACAAATCTGACTGTTCCAATAACTGGAGAATTACTCAGCATTTCATTACAATGAAAAATCCTTGTAAGGCTTCTGCTGAACAGACTGGTACACACCATCACAGAGGCACATCTTCCAGAGAGCCAATGCAGCTTTAGAGCCAACAGAAGGACAACAGACATGGTATTTGTTCATGAGCAGCTCCAAGAGAAGTGCCAAGAGCAAAAGAGGAGGCTTTATGTAACATTCAATGATCTGATGAAAGCAATTAACACAATGAGCAGAGGAGGAATGTGGCAGATAATGGAATAACTCAGCTGTCCTCCAAAGTTCCTGAACATGATCATTCAGCTACATGAAGACCAGCATGGTGAAGTCGGACACAACAGTGACTTCTCAGAGCTCTTCCCAATCATCAACACTGTGAAGCAGATTTGAATCCTGATACCAACTCTCTTCACTATCTTCTTCAGCATTATCCTCAAATAGGCCACAAAAGATCTTGATTTTGGGATCACAGTCAACATCTAACATCATCTTGATGGTCACCTATTTAATCTCCAATGATTACAGGCCCACACAAAGACCCTAGACCAACTGATCTGAGACCTCTGCTTTGTCAATGATGCTGCCCTTGTTGTCTACACAGAAAGAGTTTTGCAGTGCATAATTTCCTACTTCACAGAAGCTGCCTATTTCTTTGGGTTAGAAGTCAATTTAAAGAAGACAGAGGTATTCCACCAGCCTGCGCCGTTGGAAGAGTACCACCATCCCCACATCATCATTAGTGTGACCAAGTTAAAGATGGTCTATTGGTTCATCAAACTGGGGTGCACCATCATGTCAAATGCCAAGATTAATAAGGAAGTCAACAATAACTGGCAAAAGCGAGCAGTGCATTTGTTAGGCTATACAAATGTGTGTGGTACAACACCTGAAGATCAGTGTGTATAGAGCCATCATCCTTGCCATCTACCTACATGGCTAAGAGTCATGGATCACTTATGGACACCACCTACAACTCCTCAAATGGTTCCCCTCAGAACTGTCCCTGCACCATCCTTAACATCTATTGGAGTGACTTTGTCCTTGAAAAGGCAATGATCACCAGCATCAAGGCTATAAAGCCCCAGCTATGATGGGCTGGACATATCTCCAGGATGAGGAATCATCAACTGTCCAGGAGCATACTGGGCAGCAAGATCTCTGCTTGCCATCACAATAGAGAAGCATGAAAGAACTAATTCAAGGACTGCTTGAAAAAAATCTTTTGGTGCCTGTCACATTGACCAATGGTCCACCCTAACAGAGAACCATGATCCCTGGTGTCTCATCACCAACAGTGTCACCTCTTTTAAAAGATCTGCTGGGCTGTTCTCAGAGACAAAAGGTGCAAGAGGAAGAACCATGATACTTTGCCATTAAGTCCTGAGCAGACCTTCAGTTGCAGCCACTGCAACCATGCCTGCTGTCTCACATAAAAGTTATCAATCATAAATTTGCCTGCAGTCAGCATGAACTAGCCCCTTCTTGATCTTCATTTCATGAAGACAAGCCATGAATCTAAATGAATCCTAAATAAAAATGACTGAAGAACAATTTCACTTCAAAGAATATTTACCAACTCCAAATTCTAAGATCTGTTTGAATGGAAACTATTTTATACATCAGTAGAATAGATGGTTGACCAAATCAAAGATAAAGCTAAAAATTTTTGGTTACTTTTTGTTCCATTCAGTGAAAATCAAGCAGTAAGGATAACAAACACAACATCTCATACAAAATGGTATGTGCTGCTTTTGTTCAGACCGAAATAAATGAAAAAATGCAAAGAGATATAGAATAAAAGATAACTAATTCAACTTGGCTTATTAAAAAAAAAAAAAAAAAAAAAAAAATGATTACTTCTTATTGATTAGATATAAGAGTTTGCTTTCTCACTGACTGCTGCCTAAGCAACTTTCACAACTATTTCTATTCAGACTACATTAAAAAAATAAAAAATAAAAAAAATAAAAAAAGCTAACTTAAAACAGGTTTAAGATTTTACTTAACTGTATCTATTAATATAGTTACACAAAAATCCTAATATCAGATTGAATATGCTACTAATTATACAAAATTATAAAGAAATGATGATTTTTTTTTGTATAATTCACATTGCCTAAACATTTATTTCCAAATCATTTACTCTGCTCTCTACGAATCATCCTCTAAGAAGAAAAGGTCCTTAAACATGTTATTTAGGTTCGGTTGGGTTTTATGGCATATCAGCCATTGTCGGCTACTTAATGCTGAATCCCATTTACAAATATATATTAAATATATATGATTCATAAATACATTTTGTTGATAACATTTTTAAAAGAGCCTGAGCCCATTTTTTTTTTTGTACAGTTAAATAGTTTCAAGTATTGCTATGTAATAGTAACAATTTAACATCAGTCATTTGTTTGTACACATTCAAATAGATATACATGATATGTAAAAGATTAGTTTGTCAGTAATTTCATTTTTAGATGAGTTAGTACTAATTTGTTTGCACACTAGTATTGCTATTGTTTCTACTGACAAACAGTCCTATTTGACCCATAGATAGGACCCTATCAAGTACTACAACTCTGGGCCAGAGTAGACCTGTGAGAAACGGTAATGAAGGGGTACTCCACATTCCCTAAGGCTCCAGCATAACTGGAACCTCACCATCAGATTGTTCAATGTCATATCCAGGACACTTGTTTGGGCAGGGGGGAGGGATCTTACACCACTGCAGTCAGTGTATTCTACAACACCAGCTGACTGGGCTTAAACATGTTACATAGTATTTTTGCAAAAGGACTGAGTAACAAATTATAGCTAATAAACAGAAACCATCACTTGTTTCATTCTACAATCATTTTCTTAAATTCAAGTAGTTGAAACAAAGTTGTATAACATTTTCTTACTGCTTCCAAAAGAAATATAATTTGAAGCTATTCTCTTTAAATGCAGACTATTTGGATTATTCAAATAAAAAAATTGATTCAACTGATACAGAAAAGATAAAAGGTGAAATAATCAGGAAAAACCTAAGAGGTCTTAATGTTTCCAGCATTCACACAGTCGATTTGCCTAATGCCACTATCTAATAGTTAATACAAATTTGTAAGCTTTTTTTTTTTGCTTTTTTTCTAATCAAAAGAGAGGGCCTATGAAATTATATCAGCCACTTGAAAATTATGCTAACAGCCATGGCAAACTCAAAACAGATCAGCTAATAGAAAATGGCTGAGAAACAAGCTGAATAATAAAATAAAAAAATGGCAGAGTATCAAAACAAGAAAATGTACAAATGATTGTATGATTGAATGTGAGGAGAAAGAGAAAAATGTCAACAATAATGGGCAATAAACTAAATTGCAACCAACAATCATCTATAACTAGAAATTAGACCAAGATGATAGCTGAACACTTCTAATGATGTCAAATTGTAAAATATTAATAAGAAATGAACAACAATTCTATAGTCAAATTTACTTCACATCAGAGGTGCATCAAAAACAATTCAGAGAATCTGCAATCCAAACACTATCATCAGGATGGTATTCACAAGCAGTTCTATTCTTTAGAAATACTTGACCAGAGCCAAACTTCAATCAGATGACCACCAAGAACTGTGTGTGTATAGTATCCCACTTAGTTGTGGCAGAAAATATAAAGATTAGACTGGAAGAACATCAAAAAGCCTTAGTCAATGGAAAGACTAAAATCTCAGGTATGGGTGATTTTGTGGAGGGAAGGAACACTCATTCCGACCAGCAGAATTAATTTAGAACAGATAGATAAAAACAACATTTAAAAGATAGGGTGATTGAAAAAGATCAGTACACATGTTAGTCTATGATATTTAACCTTAGTAATACTATTTAAAATTATTCGTTCATTTGCACACAGTTAAATGGTCTCAAGTCTAGTAAATGATTAAATAGTTTTATTTGACCCATAGATGGAATCTGAACAGGTACAACCACTCTGGGTCAGAGTTGACCTGGAATTAAGGGCAATGAAGAGGTACTCTGCATTCCCCAAAGCTCCAGAACAAGAGCCTCACCATCAGATGGTTTACCATCATATCCAGGATAATCACTGGGAGTGGGTGGGAGTTTTACCTCACTGTTGAAATGTAGTCAGCCTATTCTACAGCCCCATCCGACCAGGCTAACAAATCATGTGATTGTCATATAGAACAATAGCTTAGTGGATATACATCTTGGTTAAGTGTATGCAGTTTACCTTATCATTACATGAGGTAATGAAATTTATGTACTCTGGTTCATTGATATATGCAGAAGCAGCATCACAAAGACAAGTTACTAAATTTACCAGAATTAAAAATGCTTTTTTTTTTCTTGAAATAAATCTCAAAAATTTATCCTGTATCCAAAAGATGGAAAGTTAATTTTATTTCTATATCTTGCATTTTTCTTTTTTTTCACAAAATTTCCAACTCAAATTTGGGGTGCATCTTTGACTCTGAGAAAAAAACAATAACTAATGAAATAACTTCGAGCATGAACAAGTCAGTCAATGAATTGAATAAAGGTTGAGTTTATGATTCCAAAAAGGTTATCAAATAAATAAATACCTGGGTATTCTACCTTGTGAGATACTCTCTGGTCCAAATTGAACAAGAAGCTCAAAAACCTAGACCAGAGAATGAGGAAACTGATGTCAATGCACAAGGCCTAGGACGAGGGATATAATGTTAACAGACTATATGTCAAAAGAAAAGAATGAGGAGGAGAATGAGTCAGGATAATGTAAACATAGCAATTCAGAGACTTTAAGACTCATAAAAAAAAGACAAAGAGAGGATAATTACATTAGTCAAAAGTTGTAACATAAACAACACCAAAACAAACAGAAAAACAAGTATTACATAATCAAGAAAACAAAAATAGGAAGAAAAACAGCAACTAAAGACATGGTGGATGAAGTGGCAGAGGAAATAGTTATGTGGTACATTCAATAAGTTTCCAGACTTTTTTGTACAGGCATTTAAAATTGTCATAGACTCTTGAAAATTCACTATGTTATTGCTATACATTTTATGAGATGATTGACTAATTTTTATGATTTCAGGTTCAAATCAACAGCTACAGCAGCAATTGGAATACACCCTACTAAAACCTGATTGTCACAGATGGTGAATTTCAAAAATGCAATCTGGATGGGAGGACACTTTAGAAGAACGATATGCAATGAAATTCTGTTTTAAACTTGGAAAAAATGCCACAGAAACATATGGAATGCTTCAGACTGCTTTTGGAGCATCTTGCATGAATCGAGTATCAGTTTTTGAGTGGCATAAGAGATTCAAGGAAGACAGGGAGTCTGTGAGGGATGATGAGAGGTGTGGCAGGAGTAAGGAAGTCAATACACCAGAGTTGATTGGCCAAAGTGTTAGGGTTACTATGTTGAGGTTTTAAGGGAGTTCAGGAAGAGATTCTGTTGGAAGAGGCCAGCACTCTTCAAATCGAGTCAGGGGCATTTCCACCAGAACAATCCACCAGTCCACAACTTCATCCTTGTCACAGACTTTTTGACCAAGATGGGCATCAAGATAGTTCCTCATTGTCCCTATAGTCCAGACCTTGCTCCCTGTGACTTTTAGTTATTCCCTAAGTTCATGGAAAAACTTAGAGGCGGTCGTTATGAGACAATTGAGGAAATAAAAGAGGCTGTGACAAAGGTCATTGACATACTCACACAAGAGGACTTCCAGAAGTTGTTGGAGCAGTACAACAAGTGCATTGCAGCTGGAGGAGATCACTTGGAAGGGGACTAGAGTTTCATGTATGTACTATCAATAAAAGGGCCCATACGAAAAAGTCTGGAAACTTATTTAATGATCCTCGTACTTTTAACAGTAGCCCAGAACAATGCATTAAGAACCAATTAAAAATAAAATAGATCAGACACAAGAGAATAGCAAGTTTTATGTGGGGGAGGAGAGAGAGAGATGAGGTAATCAATTAAACGTAGCAAACTGGCACAAAAGGAGGACTAGGTGATCCACTGGGAACTCTCCAAATAATTTCTGACTAAACAAACCAATGCTACATGTAGATATCAAAATATTTCAGAAATGTGATATATAATTCACAAGGATTTTGAGATAAAAACAGATCATCCAATCCCAGTCAGATGACTGAAATGTTGTATTAGTTAACAAGAAGATAAGAACCTGTCAGCTAGTTGACTTTGCCAGATCACAAAGTGAAAGCAAAGGAAAACAAAAAATTGGGGGGGGGATACCAAGAGCTTACCAGAGAGATTAAAAAGTGATTGAATATGAATATAATGGATTTATACAGTTTAAAACAAACCATCTATTTTTGTTTTAACTTTATGATACTATAACACAATGGAGTATCAAAGATTGAGGGCCAATCACAACTTTAATTTAGGTTTCGTTAATTGTAATATGCATGAAAGAAAGATGGGTAGTGTGGATTTTATAAGTATATAAGATTAAATGAAATCTCTTACACTGGCATTAATTTGAACAATAAGTCAAAATGTTAATGAGGATAAATCTCTAAAGGTTAAATTGTTTGTAGGAGCTGTCAATCAAAGTCCATCTAGTTGATAGCCAGGTTTTAGCTAAAGTGCAATTATAAACAATCTTAAGGGTACAAATCCATTATCATTATCTAATAACAGAGAATTTGGAAAATTTCTAAGGTATAATTTACTTCATATTATCTGATCTGCTAGATGGAAAATATTGTCATAGCCAACTGACAGAGTTCTATTGTTTAAAAGTGTAGTACAAAGATCCGAGTTGACAAAGAATTGCAAGCAATAAAAACATGTGCTGAGTTAGTGCTGTAAACACATTAAAGAGAGTATCTGCCTTGCATCCTCTCCTGGGTCAAGTGGTCCTGGTGGAAAAATATTGGTAAAATTGAACAATCCACAGTTGAACACAACAACAGTTTGTAGAAATACAAAACCATCCCAGTCACTAGAATTAAATAGAAATACTTATGTTTACCCGAGTCAAGCTGATAGAATGGATCCTCTTGACTCACTCTTGCCTTCCATCCCTACTGGCCAATGCGCTTGGCATGTCTTCAACACAGCATCCATAGGAGAATGTTACTTAGGAGATTGTCCTTGCTTAACCAGCAGTGCCCAGCATGTCATTCATCTTACTTGGATGATTTGTGAGATACAGCTACTCAACATCCAACAGCTGTGCAGCTGCTGTTTTATAGGGGGCAACTTCCACAATTTGTTCAGAACAGCAAGCAGCAGCATCATTGTATAGTTCCCAACTAGCTTTTTCTCCAGGTGTTTTGTTAAAGTTCAAGTGGTACAACCAGACAGTAGTACTGATACAACTATAGCTTAGAAAAATCCCCATTTTATCAGAGATCAGATTTTGTATATGATCAATAACCTTTCACTATGTATATGTCGATATTCTTTTCTGTAGATGCAATATTGCTATGTTAATGGTCTACTAATTTCAGTGGCTTGTCATTTAATGTAAAGATGAACTCTGCTTTACTAGCATTTACATAGAGGCCAATGCCTCTTGCTGTCTATTCCAGGTCATCCTGCAGCAATTCAGCTTGGGCAGGTCTATTTATAAGAAGCACAAAATTATCTGCATCGTCAGCATTCATGATAGTTTCTGTGGAATATCGTCTACTTCTTTCCTTTTTTAGAATGAAACCATTTTCTTTCATTAGATCTATTGACATTTGTAGCACATAATCTTGGCAGATTATAAATAGAAATAATGCCAATGTATTTCTTAGCAAGATATCAGTGTCACCATCAAGTGAGCAAACCATTGCTTTCATGTTTTTTGTTAAGCATCATCATAGTAGTAGTAGTAACATTTTCTTTGAGGAGACCATACACTCATAGTATTTGCTTCATCTTTCCTCTGTGTATTGAACCAAATTGCTAGAAGAAATGTACAAACAAAAGTATTGCTTCAAGATTTATTGTACATACTTTTTCAAGGATTCAACAAATAGCCAGAATCTGAGAATTTCTTGATCCTTTTCTCAGAAATCCATTCTGATATTTCCTAAGAATTTTCTAAACTACATGTCTAATACGAATGACAAGCAGAGCATTATAAACCTTAGTAGCAATGGAAATAAGAGTTATACGTCTGTAGTTCTTAGTGATTCCAAAGTCATTTTTCTTCAGGAAGGGAATGCAGCTTTTCATTCATTTCTTTGTTTTGTTTATATACAGCATTGCATAATTGAAGGAGTACGTCCTCAACTTTCCTTATCTTCCATACTTCAGGAGTTATTTCATCAAAGTCTGCAGCTTTTCTGCTTTTGTTTGTTTTTAAAAGGGCATCAAATTCATCTTCAAAGTGTCCAAGTTTGATGTCAGATTGGCCATTAGTAATTTCTGCAGTAATTTTATCTGTGATTTCAGAAAGATTTCCAAGCAGATTCTTAAAGTATTCTTTCCACTTCTGAAGTCTTTCTTCTTGACCAACAGGTTTTATTTTTGATCTTATCACTAACTTCATTTACTTTTTGCCATGCTAATTGAGATGGTTTATCTTTTACAGAATTTTTGATTTTATTGATTTGACCTTAAATATATTCTAGATTTTCTTTTTGGTATGTTTTAGTTTTTTCATTTAATAAACTTTAAATGAAAAGGGTTGGAAATCTCAAATTGGTAAAACTTGCTCCCCTCCAAATGGCATTAGAAATAGAAAGAAGAAAATGAATTAACAAGTGAAAATGGTAGCAAAGTTTTTTTTAATTATCTTTTTGTTTCATTAAATATTACTCCTGCTTTTAAACAGATTCTATTGCCTAAAATATGGGTAACTATAATAAATTTAACATTACATGAAGCCTAAAAGAACTAAAATTCTAATATGTAGACCCTCCTTCTCAAAGTAAATTATGATGATTTTTAATTATGTATTCAAGGCTTTCAAAAAGGACAAGGAGTTTATGATATATTGACTTCAACAAAATAGTAACAGAGTACCAAAATAATTTCTTATGATCTCTAATATTGTACAAAGTGTTTTGTTAATCTACAAATTTGAACAAGTACCATCATCTTGAAAATACTTTGATGACAATGTTTCATTGCAGAACCTTCTTGGGGTAACCACACAATGTACCAAAAGGAAGCAGCTCAAAAGTGACATAGAATTGTTTGTAAATTAACCAAAATATTTTGCACACTAATCTACTGTCATAATGGTTGTGTGTGTGTGTATATATATATATATATATATATATATATATTAGTGCATTCCCAAATTTTATGCAAGTCAAATTTTTTTCAAATATGTTATGGATATTTTAACTTAATTTAGCCCAAAATTTAGCACCACTAACATGAGCAAAAACTGTCCAACAACAAGGTTCTGTGCAACAGTAAATAAATGGCAGCCATATTGCTTCATTGCTACTATTCCAATTTTTATGCAATATGAGCCATAAAGCATATTTAACAATGATGACAAGAACAAAATTATTCAAGTGCTTCATGGTTATCCTTGCAAGAGATAATGAATCATTCTGAAATTAACTTCTGTTGACAGCTGCTTCAAATCATTAGAGAAAAATGGAAATTTTCTATATTATAATTCTGCTTATTTGTTCACATCTCACGCTCATCCACATACACTCACTGCAGCCAAGTGGGATGATATTCCACTCTCTCCCTCAAACGAGGGAGATATTCTTCTATATAGATGTTGTTTCTTCAGATCAAACATTGTTGTACTTGGTATGAACGATTCTTTTGTATTTCAAAATTCAGGTGAAAAAGGTAATTACTTGATATTTTTGGGGGATTTTTGGCCTAGCCTATGGCTTCACAAGAATGACGGTTGCAAGCTGTTTGAGAAAGCTTCATTTATTTCATATAGATATATAGGAATTTTTAGAAAAATGTTAATTAAAAAGAAAAAAATAGTATAGGCCTCACTCTTCCTTCTTCTCCCACAAGAATATGGTTGGTGTATATTTTTAGAATTCATGTGTATAAAAACAAATCAAATGAAGTTGCATTGATTGGATTGGGGCTCTGCATACTTATACACACACAGGTACATAAAAGAGTTAGATAAGCAAAAGAGTAGTTTGGAGAAACATTTTTTTTTTTTTTTGGTTAAATGGATACCCAATTCTTGAGTTTATCCTTTTTTGTTGATTTACAAAAAAAGTTTATTGGATTTTTTTTTCTGTTCTGTAAAATTTCCACGGGTCATCATCATCGTCAAAACAATTCAAAATTTTCCCTTGTTATATAACAAAGTGCTATAAAATTTCAAATAATTTTTAAAACTTTTTTTTTTTTTTTTTATACATACTGACAACTGTTCTCAGGCTGGAGGGAATATTTATGGAATTACTTCCCTTGCCCGCAGAAGGACTTCCCTTGCCCGCAGAAGGACTTCCCCCAGCTAGATGACACAATCCATTATAATAGCGACACGTCCTGATATTTAAAGTAAAAGGCATGACTTTCAACCCTTTTTCAATTCAGCATGAAGACGTTGATTTTATCCATCTATGGACACACTTTCCCAATACACAGACCCCAACCAAAAAACTTTGTCAACAATATAAAACTATTACAAACACCATTGTACTTTTTTTCTTCTTTCTTTTATCAGGCTGCCATATCAATAAAACATTAAGATACAGAATATAGTGTTTCAAATTTATTCCTGAAAGGATGCTTACATTCTCAACCTCATTCAGTCTTAAATTTCTTCAAAAAAATAGATAACTTCGACGTTTCTAGGTTTATCGCTACAAAACCCAAATTGCTACATTTACCAATAACGATTTTTGAGATTTGTCATAATATTGCACGAGGTTGTTTTGCTAGAATGTTGTTTTTACTGTTTCTACAGCTTAAGCCTTTCTTTTTCATTTTTTTTTCTTTTTGGCATTGTTGTTATTCTAAAAAAAGAAAAAAAAGTAAAATGTACAATAGTGTAAACGACACTGATTTTTTTTAACCTTTTTAGAAATATATTTTAATTTATAATTTTAATGCAATATTGCAAAAGCTTAATCTGTAGCCCCCCACCCGCAAAAAATCTTTTATTTCTTCATTCATTCGATTGATCAAATCAACAAAGCAAAACTCCAAAAATTACAAAGACAATAAAAACCTTTCACAAATTATGGAAGATTCCAAATAGTTGCCATTATTTTATAAGGAACGATTGATAAATTTAGATTAGCAAGTAGTTCACTAAATAAATAAATAAATAAATAGAATACCATTATATTTCTCTCTCTTGTTACACTAATAAAAATCTAAATATTTTGTCTGCAGTAATAAAAGAAATGCCATCACAAAAGGTTTTATCTATTTACTATCTACACATGGTCCTTGTGTACTTTTGATTTAAAGGTTTTGCTTTTTTGTTTTGTTATCAAGGTCTTCTTCATATTTTTATCTTTACGGTTTAGTATACAAATTGGTAAAAATTATGTTACAAATGTCAATTTGTCAAAGTTTTGAAATAGAAACTGAAACTAAAAATTATGATAACTGAAAGAAAAAAGTAAAACCAAATACAATTTTCATCAATCAGTTGCCACTTTCTTTACTACTCAACAATAGGCAAGTTTGTATTTTTCACTTGGAACAGATGGATGAGATGAAAAACAAAGAATAGTATAATAATGTTAGCATTTGAAAATTTCATATTAATTTATCCCTTCAGATTCAGAATCTTGTGGATAAATAAGCATCAACTCTTCTCTTTGTCTGAGGTTTGGTGTCTTTATTTAATGGAATATCAATCTCTGTGGGTTATTTAATGCGAAAGCCATCCTTGTAGAAGAACAGCAGTGATACTATTCAACCCCTAGCTGAGAGGATAAGGAGATCCATACATTTCCCAACGGTATTAGTCCGAAAGTGATCGATTGAGCGACTGGAGCTCGAACTCGCTTACTTGGAGACCACAGTCCAGCACTTTAGACATTACATCATAGAAACTACACCTTATCTGAGGTTTAATTTAAAGGGTACAAATGTGAACAGTGAACAAAAAAAAAATAATAATAAGTTATCCACAGGGAATTGTACCTGAAATTTAAACTTAAATCATACCAACAAATATATTCACAACCCAGAATCTGTCCTGAGAATGAGACGCACAAAATTCTCTGGGATTTTGAGATACAAACGGATCGCCTAATCTCGGGAAAAAAGAGAGAGAGAGAGAAGCTGCCGAATTGTGAAATTTGACGTCCCAGCAAGATTGAAATTGAAAGAGGGCAAAAAGAGAGATAAGTACCTGGACCTTACTAGGGAGCTGAAGAAACTATGGTAATATCAATTGTAATTGGTGCGCTCAATAGTCAACTAAAGAATTGGTAAAGGGACTGAAGGAATTGGAAATAAGAGCACGAGTGAAGATCATTCAAATTACAACATAATTGAAATCGGCCAGAATACTGAGAAGAGTCCTGAGAAGACTTGCTGTCACTCAAACTCCAGTGGAAGACCATTAGCTAATGCTGGTGTGAAAAACTGAAAAAAAACAAAAGGAAAATAATAAAGTTATGATAAAAGCACAAACCAGAATCTGTCCTGCAGAATGAGACGCATAGAATCCTCCGGGATTTTGAGATACAAACAGATCACCTTATCAGGGCCAGAAAACCAGACATAGTAATAGTTAACAAAAAAAAAAAAAAGAACCTGCCAACGGGAGGACTTTTCTGTCCCGCGTGGATTACAGAGTAAAAATCAAAGAAAATGAAAAGAGAGACAAGTACTTGGACCTTGGCAGAGAACTAAAAAAAAAAAAAACTACGGAAGGTGACGGTGATACCTATTATCATTGGTGCACTTGGAACGATCCCCAAAGGATTAGTAAGGGGGCTGGAAGATTTAGAAATCAGGGGACGAGCGGAGACCATCCAGACTACAATATTGTTTAGATCGGTCTGAATACTGAGATGAGTCCTGGAGACTTGCTGTCACTAAAATTCCAATGGAAGACCATCAGCGTTGGTGGGGAAAATTCGTATTGAGTCACATTATAAACTACTCTTTTTATTTTAAGATTATTCAATACCGAACATTAACAAGCTGAAAGGAAATGTTGAAAACAACAGCTAAACTTTTTTATTCTAATTTTTTCAGAAAATAAATCAGATACCTCTATCTTTTCTTATTTTTAATTTGATCTTTTTTTTTTTTAATTTAAAGATGAAATGAAACGACAAGTTTATTAAGTGAAAAGCACTGATCTTATTTTTTGAAAAGATGGGAAGGGTAAATAAACAAACTTCAGGATTTTGACATTATTTTAGGATAGATTTTTTTTTCAAAGAGGCATAAATTTTTTTAAAGGAAGCACTGAAATTATATTTGCAACTAATATTATGAATCAATTTATTTGAAAAGGGAACCTTCAACTTAACCAAAAAACCTGAATATAGAAATGACTTTAAACTGTCTTCTCTCTCTTTGGGATTCTGAAGGACAAAGTTTGGCGGTGATGATAAAAATGGGAAAGTGAAATCCTGAAATTGTTTGCACCAGCAACCAATAATGTCAATTATTGTAAATTTAGATATCATAAAAATAAATATTATCCATCTACTTTATTAATATTCAAAAATAATAAGGTAATATTTTAGCCTTTCCATTGTAAACATTTTCTGTAATTCCTCGAAAGAAAAAAAAAAGCGTATGCTACTACTGTCAGTGTCATCTAATTTGGCAACTATTGAATTTGTTAAGTAAAAATAAAATTATAAACGAATTGTTTGTTTCACTGGGAACTATATGGCTTTTTAAATCTTTGAACTTATCGAATATTTCGCTTAAAGTATGTAATTTTTAATTTCATTATTGTATAAAAAATAAAAAATCCTATACCTTTTTAAACTTTAGAACATTAAAGACAGCTTCCTTCAGAATTTGAAAAAAGTATTATTTTTGTTATCTAGATAAATGAAAAGTTAAGAAATTAGTAAATTTAATTGTAGCAACTTTAGAGGGAACCGAAAGCAAAAAAAAGAAAAGGAGAGAAAACTGATGCCAAATAACCAAAAATTCTGAAAACATCTGACAATTCTAATTTCACTCTGAAGTAGAAAATATCACTTCTTTCGGATGCTGGAAAATAAAAAATGTAACATAAAATTTTTTTTTTTTTTAAAGGATCCTATCAGCAGTTTTTTTTTTTGGGGGGGGGGCTTTTTTAAAAACATTTTTCCAGTAAATAAATAAATAAAAACGACAGTTGTGAGTTTTGGGGTTGTTTGTTGTTGTTTTTTTTATTATTATTTACTTTAAAATTCAATCCGTTTTCTTTTAGAAGAGAAAAAGAATAGAAATATTTATGTTTACCTGTTTGTGTTGTTTTCAATCTTTCTTCTTCGAATTTGGTGAGTTGTGACAATAAAATACTCCGTTCTGTGGCTTTTAATGTGTAAATGAAGTCCCTAGCATCTTCGTCTTTGAGAAACAAGTGTTTTTGGGCGACCGGCGGTCGAGCTTTACCAAATCTGCCCAAAGCAGCACAAGATATGTGATAAGATTTATTAAAAGCGGGTGAAGAAAAAAAAGCCCCCTGCCAATATAATCGTCCGAACAAAGGTCTTACACCAGCCATTTAGAGCTGCTGTATAAATACTAAAATGAGATCTTTAAGCAACGTGTTCAGAACAAAGACAAAAATTTATCACTGTAGTGCCAGACGACACGACAGTGAAATCGAGCAGCAAACGTGATACTTACTGAGCTAGCACTCAGATGAAAAATGTTAAATACGAAGGCTAACTAAAATTCCTAACTTGCATATCTATAAACATCTTATAAATATTCTTGTTTATTCTTTAACCAAAAAGCAATTTTCAATCTTTTTTTCCATCGGTACTATAAATTGGCCGTGTATAAAGTGCGAAACTTATCTTGTTCGTAACTAAAACAGGAAAAAAAATGGCGATTTGCTCAAAGTTCGGCTTCTTATTTATATTTTTATACTTCTGTGTTTGTAAAGTCCTTGGGCTAATTGCCCCGGTCGTTTTATGGCATGGAATGGGTATGTATTTTTTGGGGGATCTTATCAATAGGACCCTATTAAATATTCTTAATTGATCGAACTTTTATGCGTAAAGGACAAATGTTTGTTGGTCAGGTGGCCATTTTCTTGTTTTCAAAGTTGTTTTCATTTTTAGCTTGATAAGTTTAGTTTTTAAAAGAATATCTTATCTTTTTCATTTGAAAAATGAAGTCTTATTTGTTTTAATGTAATCCTCTCTATCACTAATGCGTTTTTTGTTTTGTTTTACTTTTAGAATAGTAATGTTTGTTTATCTGCTTGTCCAGAATAACCCAACCACGAAAATTTCTGTTAATTGTCGAGAATAGCAAGCTGATTAAATATTTGCAGTAATGAAATACATGTATAATACTTGCATTCACTATTCAGATAGTAATCATATCCCAAAGTTACATTTTCGACTCTCTACATATTTCTATCTCCACTTTTTCCGACCACTAAAATGTCGACTTACGGCCGATTACCGGTTTGCAATTTTTGGAACTTAAATGAATAAAATGACGGAAACTTACTCTTATCTGGTGTGGATAGTATTACATTTTATTTACATATTATCGCAGATTTTATGGAATTGAGCTATTCTGAACATGCACCATTATTGATTTGGTTTTGTTTTATTAATCTTTTTTTTTTTTGTACTGCACGATGAAACGTAATGTTATGACGAATTAGCAAAGCAGTTCACATAAGTCGGTAACAATATCTCATCTACTGAAAAAGATGTCAACATTTGCTTACGAAGGCATGCTCTGCTACTGACAGATCATATGGAAATCTGATCTCTTTGATAAAATAACACAACATTTCTTCCAAGCTCTGTCAGTACTACTGCATAAATGCACCACTTGAACACCAACAAAATACATGGAGAAAAAGTTAGATGGGAACTACACAAGAATGCTACATGCTGTTTTAAACAAATCCTGGAATTGTTATGTTTTGACCTTTTGACCCGGCCAAAAATGCCATTCAAGGTGATGCACCGGAAGGAAGTGACACATTCTAATGGCAGTTATGAGAGGAAATCGCGTGGGCGGAAATTGGCTGATGAAATGTGACGAGCAAGAAAAATTCCCATGGTACACTACAGAGTGATGCACCGGAAGAGAGTGACCTCTGAACTGCATGACAGTTATTTCCGCTTGATGACGATTAAACATTCGATTTCAAAGATCGAGTAGGCGTCGAACGATTATATAATTCAGTTGAGTTCGACGAGCCAGTTGAATTGAGTTCTGGTTCCAGTTGAGTTCGACGCCCAGGGGGGCAGTTGAGTTGAAGATTGGACGGAGTTATAGACAAAATGTGGTAGGGAAAGCCACATCAGGCCGAAGGGACCTTTGGGCCCTAATGAGTGGGCCTTAGGCCTCCGGTTGAGCAGCACTAAAGAACGAGAAAGACACAACGTGACGGTCATAACAGTGGGGTCAAGATATTACAGTTTATATTCGGTCTCCAGCTCCCTCTCACATGCAAACCTTGAACAACCCTTTCGAACCCTTGCAATAAAGTGAGAGGTAAAATATTGTTAAAGAAGTCTTCCTGCATCTTTATCACATCCTGCGTCTGTCATTATCATTGCATCAGTATGTATCCAGCATATATATGTATATTTCTGCATGAATCAGCAGATGACAATACAACAGAAGCAACAACCGACAAAACAACAACTATACGGCCACTTGCCTCCAATCTCACAAACCATCCAAATAAAACATGCAGAGCACTACTGAAGAAGTAAGGACTACCTCATAAGCAATGTTCTCATATAGACTCCTTTACATGGCTGTGCTTGTGTTGGCTGACCAGCAAGGACTGACATACATTAGCACTATGTAGACGCTGAATGCTGTCTGAAGGGCCTGTCAAGAGTAATGGATGGTGGGAAAAAGAGTCAGGAAACTCTTCATTGATGGTAATGATGATGAGAATTATTGTCACAGAAAGTGAGCAGAGGAAGCAAGTTCACACTGGAACCCAGAACTTGGTAATACAAGTCGGTGTACAGATGTAGCATTTTTGCGGACAAGGACGTTTTCTATCAGATGAGAATATGTAACCGACAGAAAAGAGACTCAGTCGGAAGTTTAAGCCAGACATATGGCCTAGGAACAAGCCTAAAAACTAGAAGGGCAAAAAGAGTAGTAGAACAAGAGAGTGAATTCGCATACAGCCGATTCATTACAAAACAAATTTGTGAACAAAATGAAGACTTTTATTTAAAACTTCCTAAAAAATTCCCTAAGCAGACATATACCTAAGAAAAGTGGCTGAACACACCAGACAAAATAATAACAAAGACTGTTATTAACTAGTTTGAGTAATTTTAATAATAGAGAGAAAACTGTACATATGAGTGCTTTTTTGTCTCCTGAAGCACATAATGAAGAAACCCATTTTTGCTTTCTTAATCTCATGTCCATTTAGGTTTATCTTCATAAGTTCTCTCTTTAGCGTCTCCCAGTTCTGTTATAACTTTTTATGTTATTTGGTCTACTGGCATTTCTCACATTGGAGACCTGATTTTTCTGTACTTGGGTCCCCCTATTCCTATTTTTTTTTTTTTTTTTTTTTTTTTAATAAAGTAGGGATTTACCTTATTAAACTTCCTGGTTTTCATTTCTTTGATTTGTGTATGCCATTCTTTTACTTTTTGTTTTACTTGGTTCACTTAAAGGGAATAATAAAGATGGCCACAAAAAAAATGTCTGGCTTGGAAGTTTAGCTATTTAAGAATCATTATCTGCAAGCACATCTTTGAAGTGTTCTGTTGATCATATTCTTCTGGAAGACGAAACAAATAATACATTTGTCCCATCTTATGATGTCAGCCACAACTCCCAAACTTCAAGGTGACCAAGTGTGTGAAATACGCAGATGTCTCTTAGTTTGCTATACATCTTCAAACTGATAGCCTTTAAGAACACGGGGCCTATGCAATGTAGCCAACAATTTCATTTGCAAAATTATAAGGCATTTGCTTCACTCATGTCAGATTCAATACCCACATTTGATATAATGTTAAATTTAAAAGACAAATAATGATGTTTTAATTTTTAATTATTTAAATGCTTGTTTCTTTAATCAAAAATAAATTGATATATAAGAAAATAAATTTATCAATGAAAAATATTAGCAAACTATCTTTTACTGCTACTTGTAGTAGCAGTAAAAGATAGTTTGCTAATATTTTTTGCAGACATTTAGATTATTTTCATTTTGAAGAGGCAGTTTTTCGCTTTGGTTAATAAAATCAATATTTCTTTATACACACACACACACAATTAAGACATCAAAAAATAATCTTATATGCATTCTTATTTAGTTTTGTTAGTTTTTCTAATATATCTTATAATATTAGAATTTGAATATTTGCACCCAGGAAACTTAAAATAAAATTAATGTAAATTTTAATTGAAGGGATTATTCTGTACAAGTACATTTTCTTTTTTTTTTTCCAATTTATTTTATATACAAATTATTTCAAATAAAATCAACAGTTGGAGTTGTTTTTCAAGCTTTGTCTGGCACACTGCTTACTGTATTTACTGTCCTTTAATGGTTCCCCATCTAAGTACTAAACAAATTTATCATTGTTTAACTTCACTGGTTTAGTGGTAACTAGTGATTTTACTGAGACTTGACTGTAAGTCAATAGTTTCAGTTGTTGATTGAAAGAACTAACATTTGGAATTTGTTTTTATGCTAAAACAGACTATTATTTGTAATAGTTTCTATGAATATTGACATGTACGCTATACTTTTTTTTTCTTTTCATAAAAAGGAAGAAAGCAAAAAATAGAAAAAAAAACTAATTAAAACTTTCCAGAATATTCAGTGGCTGGTTGTAGTTTCTTTTGAGACAAATAATAAAAACTTTTCTTTTTTTTTTCTCTTGGTAATTTTTGTTTATTTATTTTTTAAGTTAAAAAACAAGCAAGGAATGTTGTTTTAATCTAATCAGAAATATAAAAATGTTCAAGTTTGCAAAGAAATTAAATCTACATTCATCATTATCATCATCATCATGTCGCACTGCCAGCACGGATCTCCCTGACCCACCCCCCTCTCACCACCTGTATAATGATTATCATCATAGAAAATGAAATCAGCAACTCGGGCTCAAGTCCTGAACAAGGCTGTTTATATTTCGCTTCATGCTATTGCCTTAGGGAAAGGCATGAATCCATAAAAACTAGTAGATCACACTGAGCTCTTTGGCCTTGTTAAGATGACCGGTCTCCAAGGAAAACTAAATTCCCACTTGTAAAACTCTGCTTGAAAATTGATCTTGTGCTGTATCCTGCTTGAAGAGGTTGGGTAAATTCATACATTACTAAATTCTGGTGCATTCAATGATTCAAATGTGACTTTTACATTACTTTCACTCTGTTTGGAAATGGTTTAAATGATATTTTATACATTTTCCTCTCTCTATATAACAATGAACCATGCATATAGATCAAATCAAGTAGTGTTTACTCACTCAGTTTTACTAAGTTCTTTTGTAGCCTTAGATAAATTAAAAGAAACTCAAAAGAGCATACAAAAAAATTGAGAAAAGATCTTTTCTTAATGTAACTTCTGAATTCTTTATAAAAAGACACAAAACAGACATTGTTTTTTGCTTACTCTTAAGCTGCAGATTTGAAGTCATATTTTTTCTTTTCATATTGCTAGTAAATTTGTTAATTTATCCATTGGATGAATTATTTTAGTAATTCTATTTTTCCTTCATTGCTAACATATCATCAGTAAATTATTCTTACTAAGTATTTCTTTGGTATTTTATATTGAATAATTGCTAAAATATTGAGTCCTTACTTCTAAACTAGTCTGTTTCTATTTGCTGCCCTGTCAGTGAAACTTAAAATATGTTGACTCAAAAAAAAAACAACTCAAGAAGGGGTGTCTCGGGTATAAATCTAAACTGTATCTGAGGTATGTGGAGTAGCCCTTAATTGCCATTTCTCCCAGATCCACTCTGACCCAGAGTGATATTTCTTGTTAAAGTTCCATCTATGGGGGAGGGGGGCAAATAGATTTGTTTAAAAATTATTCATATTTGATAGAACCATGTGGAGAAAAAAATTGAAGAAATGACAACACAAAAAATATAAATGTGCAATAAACACAATTCCCTAACCTCTTTGCATAAAATCAATGAAAAATTGCCAATTAATGTTAAAGTTACATAATTTGACATTGAAGACTGATGAGTTTGTTTCAGTTTTCTTTTAAATTTGTTTTTCATTCTGTTGAATTTTTCAAATTTTTTTAAGCTCCAATTTTAATGATTATGTTAAATTTTTTTCATGGTGGTAAGAGAGGGTGATTATCCAATGTTTGTTGTATTGAAACAACTGAAGTAAAAGAACTTGAATTTTCAAAAAGTGACATTAGAAGTTCTCTGTTAATGTAATTTTTAATTCAGTTGTAATAATATAACTAACGAGTAATTTCAATATATTGAAGTTATATTTGCACTATAATCACTCCTGAAAAAAATGACAAATTTCTTCAGAAAGAATTTCAGATATAATTGAAATAAACTTATTTGATTTCTATAATTCTGAATGTTATTGTTTTAGGGAAGAAATTAGAACTGTTTTATTTTATATATGTCTTTTTTTTTTTCTTCTTTTTTTTTTTTTTAACTTGTTAAATTTGCTTTCCTAAGTAACAAAAATAATATTACTAGCAGTTTTTTTTCTTATTTTGATGGATAAATGTGTAGATCTTCATAATGTATTGTTTCTTTATACTAAATATTTTTATGTTAATGATCTCAACAACAGATAAAGGGTATTGAAAAATTAGGAGATATATATATTAATAAAAATGCAGTAAATATTAAAAGTATATAAATCTAATTGAAAACATTTGAAGAACACCTCATAAAATCAGAACATTTATTTATTTACTAAATAATGTGATTTCCTGCAAAGTTTCAACACAAGAAGATAAATTTTCTCCTTGGGCAATTTGTAGAAAGGTCACCACTCGCTACAATACTAGAATCATAGTTTTCTTCAGTCATATCTTCCTTCCCTCTGCATCCAATGGGAATGGAAACAATGGTCTTTTGATCACTCATTGGATCAGATTTCCATTATCCCTACATAAAATGTGGTAAGTGGTATTGACTATTTACTGGAGGAAATAAACCTCTAGCTTCTCTCTAAACAAGAGTAGCTAAGAAACTCTTAATTTGCAACTGGTGCCCTTAGCCAGCCCATATGAGAACAATCCTGAAAATGAGTGACAGCATCTTTTACTAGCAGCAGCAACATGGCCCAAAAAGGGTTGGTACTACCTGCTACCACTGTTAGTATCCTTATCTACAGAACAGTATATTTTTCAAACACAATCTCTTGTTGGTCTTCCAATTTTTCTTTTCTTTTTTTTTTTGTTAACCACAAAATTCACCAAACTTTTCCCTTCTGGTGTTTCTTCTTTTCTTTCTCTTTTTTTTTTTTTTTTTTTTTTTTTTTTTGTTAACCACAAAATTCACCCAACTTTTCCATTATCCCATTCTCTTGGATGAGTTTAGTAATTGAAAGAAGCGGGTGGAGTGGGGGGGGTATAATATGCCTTGTCAGCAACAGAAAGAAGAGTCTCTCATAACTGAATACATGAAATCAATTTCAAGTGCTGTTGCTGTGTCGTCTTCTTAATAGAAGGTGGACAGCCAAATTTCTACACTGAAAATATTCCCTTTTTGCCTGCAACAAACTTCTCTAGCAGTCCTACACCCAAGCTCATCTCTTGTCATGCATTGCCAAGACTCAAAACACCTCTCTTTATTTCCATTTAAATATAAAATGGAAGGCATAAGGCCTTGAAGTTTTGTGGGAGATAGAGAAGGGAGCGGTCATGCAGTTTTTATATGTTCTAAGGGAGCCTAGCTAGCCACATTCGCCGACCCATTCAACAATACAATATAAAAACAATCATCCATCACCATGCGTACTGCAGCCACCAAAATACTACATTTACTCTGTGAAAAGACCTACTTAAAAACCCCAAATGGAATGTATGATTTTATTTACAGTATATGATTTATTTACAAAAATGTTATATGATGGAAATGGGAGAAAAAAAAAAACAAAATACAATAAAATGAAATACAAAACCAACAAAAAATTCCCCATTTGGTTGCCCTCTCATTCCCCGTCTACGAAATGGTGTCCAAAAACAAGTTGGACCTACCCTAAGTGGGGGAGGGTTTCTAATCTAATGGGGCAAAAAAGACAGGGTTGGGTGCGGTAAGGGCAATTGATAGCAGATAATATGATTTTTATACACATGAAATTTCAAGATCTTCAACAAAAGTAGGCTGGAGTAAGGTTTGAGGTACAAAAATGATAGGGATGAGAAGATCTTGGAGACTAACAACTAGGTGATGGGCTGATGGCTTACAACATACTAGTAACTAGGTTTCAAGGGGGGAAAAAACAATGCCTACTTACTCAGGATGGGGTCCCAAAGGACCCGTACCATAGACACCATGGGTAGGAAGAGGAGGGAAGGATGACTCCAATGTTGCCCCCTTTCTTATGACCAGGCTCACTGCATTCACCTACCTCTTGTCAAATGTTATGCGATCCAAGCGTTTTCTATTGCATCTAATTTTGACCCTAAGCTGATGCCTAAAATACAAAACCAGATCACAATGAAAAAAGTTTGCATCATCATACAATCTCTTCTTTTGCGTCGTCCAAATCACCATTTTGGCTACAGCTAGAATCGCGAGAAACACCACATACTTCTCACCCTGAAACAGAGGTAAAATGTCCACGACGTAACCAATGTCAAGCAGCACAAGCTGTTTAGGTTCGATGCGAGCCGTCCACTTCCCGACGTGATCCCAGAACAGGCGAACTCGCTCACAGTAGTAGAAGGCATGCTCAGCCATTTCTTCTAAACCGCTGCTGCAGCAAGCACAATCGGGCATGTCTACCAGGCCTGCTCTGAAGTCTAAGCTGAGAAGGGGCAATGCGTTCCATGCAAGCCACCAGGTGAGCGAGAACTCGGAGTTATTCAAGAAGCTCGATCCTGGCGCCCAATTCCCATGTGAGCGGATCTCCTCTGCCATCCAGCCATGCCGCTCACTAAGAGGGTCCGAAGCGGAACCCACCATTAGCTCCTGATATAGCTCTTTCCAAGGCTGTGAAAGGTCACTGGACCCATGTTCGTGGTTTTAGAAGTCTAGTCAAAGTGGAATCAACCTATTGGGGGGGAGTCAAATTATTTAACAGGCGAAATAAACTGATGGATGTTCACCAATTGGACATAAGCAAAATACTGCTCTCTTCCACTTCAAACTTAGTCTCTTTTATATTCATCAAATCTCGCCACTTCACGGAGGCTTATCTCGTTCTCCTCCATAAAACAAGTCACACCTCTTGCGTCCTTTTCTTCTGGTTTCCACGTGCCGGTAACTCACCTTCTGTTTCTTCAAGGTAAGATTGTTTGTGGCATTACTACTACAACCCAGGAAGGTTACAAAGGGCCACTCAGCATTTGCGGACAAATGGTGTGTCACCCATCGGCTTACGTCGACCTTCAGCCTTTGGGTCTGACTGGAGGCAAGGGAAAGTCCAACGCCTTTCATCTCCACACCACGTACCCCGTCAAGGATCAGCCAAAGTATGCAAGTTTTTCATCAAGCCAGTGGCTCTCCAGATCAAGCATACCCAGAACCCCGTTGTGTATACATTGGATGCAGACCTGCCTACGGACCATTGGCCTTTCAAACCCCCCCCCCCCGAACAATCTGGAGAGGGATCGTTGAAGCGCCAGCTGACGTACCTTAGGCAGAGGAAGTACAACCAATCGGTAAAGGATCAAGGAGAAGACGTACACAGCACACGCCTCTACCATGCCCTTTAAGGAAAACCTCCTTGTAAGCTCGGTTCCCACCTTAGTTTGTACTTCTGACCAATTTCACTCCAGTTGGAGGTCGGACCAGAACCACACTCCGAGGATGCGGACAGGTCCGTCACTCCAGCAGAAAAGCTCTGGAAAGGTATCACTACCCCTCCAAACACCCAGCCGGGAACCTTCACTTTTGTCAAAGTTGACCTTGGATCCTGCTATCCACTCATACCCGCCAACCGTCTTCTCCACAGCCTTTATATCCAGGTGGCAGGATACGAAGACTGTGATATCAGCAAACGCAGAAACCCTTCCCGTAAGAGGACCAGCAAAAGAGACACTGCACAGGGCCGGATTTGCCCCCTCATCCCTAAGCCTACACAGCAGGGGCTCCAAAGCGAGGACATAGAGAAGATGAAACAGGGGACAGGCCTGCCCAACTGAACGCTCAATCGCAAACGCCCCCCAATGCCTTCCGTTCACCTGCACTACTGCCTAAGGGTCGTGGTACATCATGCTCATCCATCTGCAGAACTCTGGTTGGAATCTGGCAGTCTCCAAAACAGATGCCAAAAACTGATGGTCACAGCATAAGTCTGCTCAGGGCTAATCAGATCGCTAATGACAACCTGTAAACGACTCACTAAGATCTGAGCCAAAATCTTTAACTTCGTGTTAAGCAGAGTTATGGGCCCATAATCATCTAATCCCTCCCAAACATGCCTGCCACCTTTCTTCAGCAATGTGATCATGCCCTTGGTAGCACTACCAGGGATGGCTTCCTGGGTGAACCAATGGTTGAACATATCTGTCAGAATAGGCACAAACATGTATGGCAGCCTCAAGTACACTTCGTAGGGTAAAACATCTAGTCCTGGCTACTTGTTGAGGCCGACCTGCTTCAACGCATCACGGACTTCACATTCAGTAACCACACCTTCACAGCCAGTTGCTTTGGCTGCCCTAAGGCAGGGGAAGTTGGCAAGATAGCTGCGAAACTCCCGAAGTGGGAGATCAGGACAGTGGGCAAAGCGATCATGAGAGTGCGCCCGAAAGGCATCACGTATCTCACAATTCGATCGCAGCACGCACTCATCTTGGGACTTGACAGAATCAGTATATTGACCAGGAAACCTTCGCACTTCTTCCTCACATGCAGTCCTGTTTGATTTCACAACTTCGTTGAGAACTCTTTTTAACCTAGATCTAACTACGAATCCCGTGTAGTGCTTGATAGTCTCACGCTCAAGGTCCCTCCTAGCTAGTTCTATGTTTAGGGAGTCCCTCCCCCCCAGCCACTGCCCAGGAAAGTCTATCTTCTATAGATTTCACCTTCCTGGTCCTATCTAGGGTGAGCTGTCAACCGTACTTGGTGGCAAAATCTCTAATCCTATTTTTAAGAGAAACCCACCACCTATTCCCGGTAATTGCCCCCACTAACGCCCGCTTAATTAGGGATTCTAGCCAGTCCCAGAAGTCCTGTATCTCCAGTAAGGAGGTATTGAACTTCCAGTTGCTGGCTAGACTAGGCCTATAAGCTAACCGCAGACTGACCCTAACAAGTTTATGGTCAGTCCCCGCTATCAAGTGGAATGTGGGACAACTAACAAAATTGCTATCAGCTCTTCTAACTAACACTGTCCAAGAAGGAACCTACTTTGGCAGAAGGCGAGCTATCTAGCCACATCCACATCTCCCTCCCTGGGTGATCCAGATGAAACTTGTCGACCAAGTCATGGCGAGCCATAAGGTCGACAAGGCTGCTTTCACACCTTCCTAACCTACTAGCTCCCCACCCGACCTTATCTATCTTGGGATCAAAGATTGCATTCAAATCGTCCATTAAAACTAGCAACTTTGAATCATCCAGGAACAATGCCAATGTCATTCTCCAGTACCTGACAGTCCGCAGTGCAAATGAAGTGAGTCTCTTGCACTGCAACGACATTCACCCTGAAGTTTGTGAGTTCAGCAAGCAAGTGCACTCAATTACTTGAATCCATCAGTCCCCTCACATTTAACGTGGCAAGGTTTAAAGCCATCAGATCCACTTAGCTTACACAGGGACGTCTACGAGCCAGAAATCCTGGGTGAGGATGCCGATGGCCTGACGCTGGGAACCGGAACCGAGTTCATTGGTAACTTGGCTGTCTCTGGAAATTCCTCTGACATCCATGGGATACCTCAACTTTAGGAACCTATAGAAACAGGGATGAACATAAATCAGGACCCTGCCCATGCATTTAGACAGCATATTATTGAGGGAGGGGTGCTCCAATTGCGCCAACCCTATGCCCGTCTGACTGGTTTCTCCACAGTTCCCTTGAACGAGTGCCAGCCGAACAAACAAAGGTGGTCACCATGGGTGCACCCAAAAACAATATGGGTTTGTAATGTCTTTTTCTTTTATTTTTTTTGAAGGATATGAGATGATTCATGGTTTTTTTCAATTGGTGATCCATGGTTGATGGATCAAGTGTATCTGCACAAAAATAAAAACCATTCATAAATTGTTGTACCTCATATGCGACTATCTTTGTCCATTTTCTTGATGATGATGATGGTGTCTGTTCTCTGGTCTCTGAATGAGACCGGGAGAACTGCCTGGGTGTTGAGATAGGTGAGAGGGTGGAGGCAATGTTGAAGAGAGTGGGGTTTCAATGAGTTGGGTTGGGGTGTTTTTTGGTTGTGGGGGAGGAATTAATTGAGCTGGGCGTTGTGGTTTTGTTTGAATTTGTCTTTCTGCTTGGGACTGTGTTTGAATGCTTTTGACTTTTTCTCCCCCTCTCCAGTAGTATCATCACTGTCCATCCTCCTTTTTAGATTAATAGTGGTGTCCATTTCTTCAGGCTGTTTCCAGACAGTGTGTTGCTTTTTCTTTTTCTTTTCTTTTTTATTATTCGAAGAAGCAGGCAATTTTGCTTTTTCGTTCAGTGGTTCAAATGATTTTATTTTTTCTGCTTTTACTTCTGTTATTTTAGCTGCTGTGGTTACTATTTCAGAATTTTTTGTAGTTTTGTTTGGGGAATTTTTTCTCCCTCCTTTTCTAGTTACTTGGGTTAACCCCTCCTCTTTTTGGTTGGGGTGGTCTTCAATTTCTTTTATTGTGTCTGTTGTTGGTGCTGTGGGCACCACCGTTGCTGCTGTTGCAGTGGTAAGTGAAGTCATAGTGGTAGTAGTGGTTGTTGTGGTGGTCATTTGAGGGCAGGTTCTAGAAAAATGTCCTAGTTGTTTACAGGACCAACATAATGGTCTCCTGCCTTCGATGGCCCTCATCATTGACTAGTCCCTGTACTTAATGATATGGGGAATGTTATTGAACCCTCCCCTATCAAGGCACATGATGAAAGCATATTCACCATCCTGCTATTTGATGTTATTTGGGTGACTTGTTCGCCGCCGCCATATATACTCAAGTAGGCAGTGATGACGTCTCCACTTAACTGCATCAAAATGTTACATACGGTGACTTTAATCCGACGCTTGCCTCGATATACGGGTTGCAGCTGCAAGAAACTAGTGTTCATGTTACCACTGGCCAGTTTTTTTGCTGCTTCCTCAGAGGGAAGTAGAACATCCCTGGTAGCAAAGCTCCTTCTGTAGAAGTACTTTCCTAGGATGTTTGCAGTTTTTAAAATATCTTCAAAAGTTTCTTTTTTCAGACTTGCCAATCTCTTGGTCTGTAGGTCTGTGTCTACGAACAACAGTGTCTTTGGTTCAGTGGTTTCAACCATTTCCGGTGTTGATAATATTTCGCTGTCCTTAAAATAGTTATCATATTTCTCAATATTTTTGGAGGTGCCGTGGTATAGTCGTTATCGTCGCAGGAATTGGACACGGTGACACGAGTTCAAATCCTGGACGAGACTGATTGCATTTCACATAGCACTAATACCCTTGGGAAAGGTATGAATCCAAAATATTCTCTCTCCAGCTATGGTAAATAGTAGGACAGACTAGGTTCTTCAGCCTTGGTGAGGCAACTAGTCTAGGAGAAGGAAAACTTTGAATTCAAACCTGTTAAACTCCGCTTAAAAATTGACCTTGTGTCATATCCTGCCCGAGCGGAGGGGTTGGTAAATAGTATCATATTTCTCAAGCCTGTCCCTTTTGTAGTCACTTGTTGTTTTTTGTTGGTGCATTGTGACGACCAAGAGACAGGCGCTACTGGTATTTTTTGAGCCAGTGGAATTGTTTCTAGTTGATAAATCAAATGGTACTTCTTCTCGTAAAGAGGAGAGTCTAATATCTTTAAACATGTCTGCTTGTGACTCGGCAGTTTTTGAATTATTATTATGCTCCTCTATAGTTGCTTGAGGCAACTGAATTGTTGAAAAGTGGATGACGTGTGTCTTTTTAAACGAATGAAAAAAGATGTAAGAAATAGTCGCTCATTCTTTTTTTTTAAACAATAATAAAAAGTCTTTGTTCAACTCCCCTCAACAACAAACAAAACAATGACAGTTGTTTAAGGAGAGGTACTAAGCAATAACAATAAGAACTTTAAACGAACAATTTTAAGCATAAAATTTAACAAAAACTTACTTGTCGCCTTCCAAAGAAAAATACATAATCCAAAAAATGAGTGGGTGGACTCCCGACTCAAAACACCTCTCTCCCCAGTGCATTCAGGCAGGACTTGAATAATCATACCAAAATGCCACATTCGGGTCAATCGCACAATGTGGTAATTTACATGTGTGCCAGCGTGTAGGTAGTCCTGACGTCAAACATGATTCACAATCGGGAGGATGTGAGTTAGATCTCCCCAATTGCCCATTTCTCTCTCCTTGATCTCATTTTACACACCAGACATATTTATGCACACTTCGAGCTGCCATGTGCATGATTTCTTTCACCACACTCCCCCCTGATCTCAAGATCCCAAAGATGGCAGCCTGGTGGCAGTCACTTTCGTCTGGTACTTCTTCGTAAAGGCAGGAAGTGGGGGCGGGTCCTGCTTCTGCTTCTTTAGTGGGTGTAGCGAGAGAAGAAACTTACCTCCTGAATCAAAGCGCGTAAGACTATGCTTTGCGTATCAAGCAGTAAAAAATATGTTCACTTCTGGAAGCAGAAGTTATAGTGGGCTGATCTCGAGTCTCGCAAGAAGAAACCTACTGCGCATGTTAATTTCTATTTGCCAGAACTTGCATAAAAGACCATACCAGCAGCAGGAGGGGGTTGTTGTTGTTCTTCGTGGATTGTTTTTTGACTGACAGAGCAAATGAGTTGACCAGAGGTATACTGAGGAAGGGCTGCTATGCGGATTTGTTGTTATTTTTAGTCAACTGAGGCTACCCAATTGTCTGAGGATACAACAGTAGGGAAAACAAATCATGGAATCCATTTCCCTCTGTTGTACAATTGCTTACTAGTCCTGACTGTCAAGTAATTGATTTAGATTCAACAACCAATAACTACAGTGGGTACACTGTCTGGCTCAGAATCTTCTCCATCGTCCTGCACCAGACTCTCTGCCCTTCTCTCAGAGGACATTGTGCTGTCAGAGTCTTCCTCTGGTGTGATGACACAGTGGTGAGGGTGCAGATCCTTTACGTGGCGGAGTATCTCGTCCACCAAAATCAACTGTGGGCTTATTATTTTGGTCACCTCATCCCTCCTGAACTTCAGGGTACAACAAGTCTGCGGCACTTTGACCTACACACATTCTCTGACTTAGTAAGAGCTGTGCTTGGGACCTGGGGACGCTGTTGCATGATTAGCCCCCTTCACTCTAACTTTGTATCAATAGATCCTGTTGGCAGGCGCAGTGGAGGGTGATACATCTTCTCTGGGTGTGATGTTATACCAGTAGACACCCTCTTGTATGGGACAGCGCATCCTAGGTGCAATTCATTTCACAGTGTGATGACATCGCTCCACTATGCCATTCCCGGCTGGGGCATATGCACAGTGGAATTGTAAGTGAATTTCCCACTCATATGCAAAAGCTTGAAACTCTTTGCTACAGAAGTCTGTGTCATTGTCCATAAGGATTTCGTGCGGTGGGCCACGCTCGAAGAACACCGCCTCCAGCTGATGAATCACGTTTGCCGAGTCAATTATTTCCAAATGGAGAAACACGATGGGCCACAGTCCATGAGCGTTAAGAAATGTTGGGTACTATAATGTTTGATGTCCATTCTTAGCCTCTGCCTGTTTCTGTTCACTTCCAGCTTTCCTTTTTCCCACTGGATCAGTGCTGGGTCTATGGACTGGCATTCCTTGCACATCCGTATGGCTGACTTAATGGCTGCTTTTGCTATTTTTGGGCAAATTCTCCTGACAAAATAGGTAGTGCATCACACTCTCGAGTATCCACTCCCTCTGTGGATAGCCATGATTTGACTCGCATCTAGCTTGTCTATATGGGCTGTGCCAATCAGCAGTTCGGGCCAGTTTTCCTTCTTCATCACCTCAAACCAATGCTGCAGTATTCGTGTCAGTCGGTCGACGGTTTTGGTGGTGTCATGGCTGCACATTTAGTTGTTCTCCCGTCTCCAAGCTGTACTGATCCTGTTGGCCCAACAACGATACCTCCCAATGCTTTTATCACATCGATTCCCAACAGCAGATCAAACCCCACTGGTTTGCCACACACCACCAGCACATCAATCTTGGCAGAATCGCCTTCATCCATGAATATGGAGACTACTCTGACACCGCAACACACACGGGATGTTCCTCCAATCGTCTCGATGTGCATAACTGCTTTTCTCCAAGATCAGCACTGATCTGCATCTACAATTGTCCATGAGCAACCTGTATCAATCAGCGCCAAACACTGCGTCCCATCAAAATAGATGCCTGCCACCCGGAGCACTGTGTTCAGATCTTGGTGCGGGAGAAGGCTGGCGCTTATGCATTCTCCCCTTGCTCGTTTTCTCGAGCAGTTCCAGGTCCAGTGTCCACATTCACTGCACCAGTTCCACGCTTTTGGCAGTCCTTTATGAGGTGACCTTTAATGTTACACCTATAACAGGTTACATTGGTGCTAGGGCTGCTTCTGGCACTACTGTGGGGTGAGCACGTGGCTGCAACTACATCCTGGTTTTGTTCTTCAGTTGTCGTCAGCACTCTCGCTCTTGATATCAGATCCCCTTGGTCAAGGCTTCGATGTTTGGCACCTGTTAAAGTCCAATTGAGATGGTGTCAGGGAACCCCATAACAAAACTCGGTTTTGTGAGCCTCTCCAGCCCATCTCCCTTGAACCCGGCCAATCCGACCAACTGCCTGATCTTGTTGGTGTAGACGTCCACACTTACACCAGCCCACCTGATCATGGTCACTTTCCTGTATGCTGCAAACACATCGTCAGTGAACACCTCTTTCATCTGAGCCTTGGTCTGCTCTATCTGCTTTTAGTCGTCCTCCTCCATTTCCATATAGAGGGCCAGTGCGTCACCCTCCAAATATAATGGTAGCAGACTCACCACATCATCCACCTGCTAAAAAATGGCTTTATGATATCGCTGCTTATGCGTACCTTCACTATGGTGATATTGCCGAAATAGCTTGAAAGAAGCGGGGTGTGGGTGAATAATATACCTCCTCAGCAACAGAAAGAAAAGAGTCTCTCGTAACTGAACACGTGGAATCAATTTCAAGTGCTGTTGCTGTGTTGTCTTCTTCTTAATAAAAGGTGGCGTGATATAATTAAGGAATGTTTTTTTTATATTAATCATTTTTTGTTAATTATATTTTATCATTCAGTTTGGTAGGGTTTGGAACTATTTGGCACTTAGTTCAGGTGCACAGTCATTGGGTACAGTTTTATGCTTGCGTGCAAAGGATATGACAATCACCATTGTCATAATAAACCCCAGACAGGAAATGAGGCTGGAGTTGGAATGACATCATGCGTGGAAGAGATGGTCCTGAGAATTTGAGGATTTTGAAAAAGAGTCAGTTAAAAGTTGACATTGGACCATGGAGGCAGATAGTTGAGTTCTCTACCATTTGTGGTGGCGGTTAAGATTTTCAGATCTCCACCAACAGATCTTAAAAACCACAAGATGCGCCATGCATTGGGATGGGGTTAGCATAGTAAGAATTGTGTCAAAGAACCGAAGTCAGAAGTTAATAAATGCATTCGTACCTGAACAACAGAGTCCACCTTTTTTCACCTGTTTTGCATTTGAATATGTATTTGTAGTACCGTTGTTACTGATATCATTATGGTTGTGAGTATACAACAGTGGATAGCTGAATTTCTATGCTGAAAATGTTCTTTTTTGCCTGCAACAATCTTCTCTAGCAGTCCTATACCCAAACTTGTCTCTTGTCGTGGGTTGCCAAGACTCAAAACACCTCTCTCCCTGGTGCATTCAGGCAGGACTTAAATAATCATACCAAAATGCTACATCCAGGTCAATCGCACAATGTGGTAATTTACATGCGTGCCAGCATGTAGGTAGTCCTGACGTCAAACACGATTCATAATCGGGAGGATGCGATTTCGATCTCCCTAATTGCCCGTTTCACTCTCCCTGATCTCATTTTACACGCCAGACATATTCGTGCACACTTTGAGCTGCTGCGTGTGTGATTTCTCTCGCCACAGTAATTTCTTTACATTTAGTGAAATGATTAAGGTTTTAGGAGTGGCCTCACTTGTCATTCCTTGTGGTATTTCTTCTTTCTTTTCATTTCTTTTTTTTTTTTTTGCGCTCTTCTCTTTTGGTGCCTTATTTTCTTTTACACCATTAACTATTAAAAAAAGCATGTCCTATTTTGTAAGTCATGATTTTAAAAGTCAAGGCTGCTGTATCAATCCAGGTAAAATCCTTCACCTGAAAAACGTTCAAATTTGGTCTAAAGAAAAAACAAATGTAGTTAAAAACAAAGTCAAATCAAACCTATAGTAGTAATTTACTAAGCTTTTTGCTTAGATATTGTATCGGGTAGAGTTGCCACTGCGTCTCTTGACTGCAAAAATTCGCAATCACTAGCCAACAACTTTTTAGTATTCGATAATTCTTGTCTCTTTAAACTGACCGCTGCTTCTCTTCTAATCGATTCATGTCCAACACAGGAGCAAAAAACAGAGTGACGACATCTGTTGTTTTTATGTTCTTTTCTGCCTGCCCTCATTTGCATGCGCATCTTCACTCTTCGTGGTTTTACGTGGCTGTCGGCGTGAAGATGTGTGACCATTTGCAATAAAAGCTTGCTCAGGGCTGCCATGTTTTTTTCTAGTCAAAGAAATGGATCTTGCACACGGAGCATATGTGCTGACGTTTGCGCTGGGGTGAGTGCCGATTTTCTTCCTAATTTTCACTCCAGATATGGCATAAGGCTAAATGAATGGGGCACCCAATGAAACTTGAACTCACTCTTGCAGGTTTACTAATCCTGCTTGCTAACCATTACACTACCTGGAGTGCTCCAAATCAGATCTATAGGCAAGTTGCTTGTATGTCTTTTCTTTATATACAACTACTCACAGAAATCAGCTTATATATATATATAGCCATGAGGTTAACTCTGATTGGTCAATCACCACCACCACCACAACTGCCATCTCATTGGCCTAGTGGGTAGAGTGTACGCCAATGGCCCGGGAGACCGGGGTTCAGTCCCAGTTCGAGTCCTACCAAAGACTTAAAAAATGTTACTCGATACCTCCTTGCTTGACACAGTGCATTATGAGGTACGTATCAAGGGTAAAGTGGAGTAATCCAGGGAAAGAGGTACTATTTACCAACCCCTCCGCTCAGGCAGGATATGACACAAGGTCAATTTTTAAGTAGAGTTTAACAGGTTTGAATTCAGAGTTTTCCTTCTCCTAGACTAGTTGCCTCACCAAGGCTGAAGAACCTAGTCTGTCCTACTATTTACCCATAGCTGGAGGGAGAATAATTGGATTCATACCTTTCCCAAGGGTATTAGTGCTATGTGAAATGCAATCAGTCTCGTCCAGGATTTGAACTCGTATCGCCGTGTTCATTTCCTACGGCGATAACGACTACACCACGGGCACCTCCAAAATCCAGGGAAAGAGGTAGCGCCCTCCCATATACCTTAGTGTAGTAGCTAATGAAAAGGGAGCCTTCGGGTCTCCCTCGACTACAATTGCCAACCTTACTTACTAGTTGTCCTGAAAAACTCCAAACAAGTTCATACCTAACATGAATATATATATCAACAGCTCTTCCCTTTTCCTTTTCTTAGTGTCTCTCTATAATCTGTATATTTTTTATGCAAAACTCATACATGTATTCTTTATAACTGTTACTGGTAAACCCGTACCACCTATTTATATGATTACAGAGAGAGTTGTATTTTTCAGTTTCAAACCACAGTGAAGATACTTTAAGGTTTTATATATGCCCAAGTTTTTGAAAGATGGCATACCCTTTCTAAGTCCATCAGCAATTTGATATTTTTTGTGTATTCATAGTATATCTTGTATTTCATCTATAATCAATATTTCTTGAGATAGACCCTTTTCAATTCTTAATCTTTTGTCAATTATTTGTGTGTTGGAATATCAAATCCTCTAGCCCAGAACTATTTTATAAATAACAGGGGTAAATCAGAGGCATTAATGTTCAGTAAAATCCCAAATAAACTTTGTATAGAAGGTGCACACTTCTACTAAATCAATCATTGCTAATGTTTCTGAAGCCTGAACACTCTTATCAAATCTACAAATTCTCTTTGATTGCCATTGAAAAGAAAAGTAATTTTCATTGCTTTTAACTGCAAAAGTCATATATCTGGCAAATATAGTATCATTAAGTGCTGCTAACTATAGGCTGTAAATTATTGAGATTTGGAATGGTAATGTGTGACTTGTCTTTCTTTACCTTCTTGACGATTCTATTTACTTGTATGATCGACTCTGTGGCAGTGTTGACCAATCTCCCACCTAATTTCACCAACTAAAAAAAATTATCTTTAAAAAAAGATTAATTGGCGATGGGTTTTAGTTGAAACTATAAGCCACAGGTCATCTCTAAAAAAAAAAATGAAGAAACAAACAAATCTGAGGATCTGCTTGTCATTTTTATTTACACTTTGAAGAATCTTGATTGGGGGACAGTGTATGTGACACCTTACTCTTCAGCCTAAGTGAGTAGATCATAACTATCACAAAATGGAGAACTGAAGATTTGGATGCTGATCTGTTTTCTGTTCCTGTCTAATGGCCAACCCCTAACTCTGCTTCTTTTGAGTGCAACTGGACCTAGTGACTTACCACTGCTTACTACTCTGGCCATTTTCCTTGAGCCACTACTGGACTTTAACTCTTCACGTAACCAACTATAGTTGATAGGGTTGGGACATCAGTTCAACTGCTAACCTAGCAGTTACTCTCAAACCACTCATCTCTATCAAACTCCTGACTGCACCTTTCAATATATGAGGCCTTGAGTTCCAGAAAAGCAAACCGCTTTTCCTGTGTGGATTTCCCCCAAACAAAATTACCTTAAAAAAAATAAGATCCTTGTTTACTGACCATAGAGTTTATTACAAACTTTAAAAAAGTGTCCTTTCATTCCCATCAAAGAATCTTTCTCTTTCATTATCCTTTAAAATCTGCTCACCTTCCTAATTTGTTTAGCTATCCTTTTGATGCTTCTATACACTGTGATGAGGAAATCTGACACCCTCATTCATTCGCTGGGTTATGAGGAAAGGAGGTGTGACTCGCTGGCCGTCAGCAGACTATAGTAGTAAGCAAAATAGTGGAAGTGGAAGGGCCGTTTCTCTTCAACCCTCCCTATTAGTACAAGCTGACATGGGCATGAGAAAACCCCACTCTCTATTAACCATGTATGTGTCAGCAGAGAGAGCCAGACCTGCAACCATGATTGGTACTGAGGGATAAACCGCCAAAAAGCCAACACGTGGTAATTTTTCAAACTACAGAAACTAGATTGTTGCCGTTTATTCGTCGAAGGGTGAAGGCACATAACCAGTTGCTTTTTGTTCGTTGAAAATAATTTGGGATACGGAAGAAAACCCAAATTCCAAAGTCATGCCATGCAGAAAACACTGAGAGAAAAGAAAAAACTTCTCCTTTGAATGAATTCAAACTCCGAGGTATGGTGGGCCTCGTTAAATGAATACCCAAAGAAAAGACTTGTCCACGAGGAAAGAGACAATAATTAATCTTGGTCTTATTTGAAATAAGACGTACATCTCTCTATCAACGTGTTATGGCAGCCCAATAACAAGAGAAAAAAGAGGAAAGAAAAGACTCTACGAAATCCCAAGTAAGTAAACATACAATTGAAGTCTATTCAAATTTATCTTGCTGTATTCATGCTGATGTGAATAAAAGATAAATTACAGGTGGAAAGAATAACTCTGATAAGATAGAGGAGAAAGGAAGAGGGAATATCCCCCTAATGATAATCTTGAAATTTGGAGCACAAGCTCTGCCATCAAATCCCAAAGTCTGAAGAAAAGCAGACCATATCTACCCCTGACAAACTATATTTTCACCTTCCGCTATTTAGAAGAAAGGCTTTCTCGCTCCTGACTTTTACCTGAATTGTTTTTTGTTTTGTTTCTTTCTTTTATTCAATAAAAGAATATTGTTATTAATCTAGTTGACCCAGACACGGCAGTTCAGAGTCCTTTTTTTTTTGTTGTGGAAGTATTGTTGTGAAGGTAACGTACCTGGGCATTCGAAGCGCGCACAAACATGTCCGGCATGTAGAGCGGAAACCGATATGGCTGCCTCGAGCATATTTGACGAGGGGAGATCTCGAACCAGCGAGCGGTAATTTGCTCGTATGCAAATTCTTACGAGATCTCCCAATAATACAAATATGCACGGTAACGGCTGAAAGGGCCGGTTTTGTTCTGAGTGCATTTGCCCGACGAACGTGATACATCTCAAGGAAGGAAGGAAGGAAGGAAGGAGAACCAGAAAGAGAGAGAGAAGGAACAGCTACTGAGAGAGAGGGAGAAAGCGCTCGACTCAATATGCCCTGAAACTAACAACAGTGTCCTCTCTTGAATTAATACAAGAATCAGTTTCCTGTTGCCTTTTACGCCCGCTCTTGACAAGCTATTTCGGCAATCATGGCCTTTGACCCAAAACTAATTCTCCTCTTTGATGGAACCGATGCCGGGCAATCGGTGGTTGAATGGGTGGAGAAGGCAGAGTTGGTGTGCTGGCTGAGCGTGGTAAAAAATATCGAGTGCATGGTGCCGATGCGCCTCTCGGGGGGCGCATACGCTGTGTATCAGCAGCTGAGTGAGGAGAAGAGGGCTGACTTTGCCTGTATAAAAGATGTTCTTTACACAGCATTTGCCCTCAGTCCTGTGATGGCTTATAAGCAGTTCGCGGCACGCCGTTTGCGTCCAGAAGAAACGGTGGACGTCTATTTGGCGGAGCTACGCAAGCTTGCGACTCAGTTCGGAGGTATGACGGAGCAAGGTCTGGTCTGCGCATTCATTGATGGGTTGCCGGAGCATGCGGAGAATCTTCTCCAGGCCACTACCCGAGTAGACGATTTGCCGATATCCGAAATATTGGCCCGTGCCCGAGCAATATTGAAGGACAGTCTCACGGGCACAGAATCAGCAGCCGCAGCAGCTCAACTACTGGGACGTCAGGAGAAGGGAGTCACAGCTCTAAGGAGATGCTATGTGTGTCAAGAACCTAACCACATGGCTCGAGATTGTCCTAGGTGGCGCGGAAGTCCCAGGTCCCCAAAGGTTCTCATTTGATATCGGTGCAAGCAACAGGGCCACGTTGCACAAAATTGTCCAGGAAACGAGCGAGGGGACGAGTCTTCAGCGCCAGTCTCTCCCCCAGACCTCATATGAATGGCGCTCTGCCTGCAGTCAGTGTGTAGATGGACGGAGTAAGAACTGCCCTGGTGGATACGGGCTGTACGCAAACCCTAGTACGCAAACCATGCTGTCAGACGTGGAAGAAAAAGCAAGTCCCCTTGATGGTTGTAGGAGGGAACTCGTCAATGTGTTGTGGAGAGAGCGTGGTCCAAATTGGCATCGGCAATGGACCTTCAGTCGCCGTACGAGCCCTGGTTGTAGATGAGGCTCTGTTTGGATATGATCTGCTACTTGGGCTAAATGCAATCAGACAACTTGGGAGAATGACTATGTCTGCCACCGGCGAAGTGAAATTTCCTCAGCGTGAAAGACTGATGTGTGCTGCCATTACCCTCGACGAGCCTGACTTTCACGCTGAATACAACAAGGCCAAGCATGTATGGACCGCATCTTGGAAATGGTCCGGTGACCAGCCACCTGTGTCTTTGAAAAACAGGCTTTCAAAATACCCTGCCCCTAAGCGACTCCAAGGTGAATATGAGCGGGAGTTGCAGGCTTGGATTCAGAACGGTTGGCTGATTCCGTACCCGGAGAACGAACTTGGCCCTCCTAAAGGCCTGATACCATTAATGGCCATATTACAGGAAAGTAAGCAGAAGGTCCGACCAGTTATGGACTATTGCGAGTTGAATGAGCACGTGAATGCGTATACGGCGAATGCGGACATATGTGCGCAAACCATGCGGGAATGGCAACAGCAGGGGCCAAAAGCCGCCATAGTGGACCTACGCCGGGCACATCTGCAGATCCACGTTGACAAGTCACTGTGGCTGTTCCAAACGGTGAAAATTAAAGGGCAAAGGTACTGCCTCACCCGCTTGGGGTTCGGGCTCAATGTAGCACCACAGATTATGCGGTCCATCGTAAAAGCTGTGATCAGGCAAGATGAAACCGTCAGTCGCGCTACCTCTTCATATGTCGATGACATATTTGTTAACGAAAGTGTGTGTTCACCAGCTCAAGTGAAGACGCATCTTGAACGATTTGGGCTGACTTGTAAAAATCCAGAACAAGTAAGTAGTGGCGCTCGAGTGTTGGGCGTATACGTCTTGGAGGAGCGCGGCAAGCTTAGATGGCGACGCGATGGCGAGTGTCCGAAGGTTCCAAATGTACTTACGCGTCGTGCCGTCTTTTCTGTGTGTGGGTGGCTGACCGGGCATTTTCCAATGTGCAGCTGGCTCCGTGTTGCAGCTGCGTTTGTGAAACGGAGAGCTAACGCTGTGACAACCAGATGGGACGACGAAACACAAGACCCCATGTTGCGTCGGATGCTTGACGAAATCGTGATGAGATCGTCACAAACTGATCCAGCACGTGGGGACTGGTGCGCGGATGGTCAGGAAGTCACTGTGTGGGTGGATGCCAGCTCCCTGGCCACCGGGGTGGCTATTGAATATGACAGAGCTATCATTGAAAACGCACGTTGGCTACGACTGGTGCACGCAGATAAGCACATCAACCTGGCGGAGCTTGATTCAGTGTTGAGGGGCATTAATCTGGCGCTGCACTGGAAGGCAAGTGTGATTCACCTGTGGATGGACTCAACCTGCGTGCACCGGTGGATTTCTGACACCCTGTCCGGGAAAGCAAGGGTGCGGACTAAGGCGTCGTCGGAGATGTTAATAAGATGGCGACTGAGTACGCTCCAAGAATTAGCGGCAGAGTATAGACTGACAATTGACGTGGCACTCGTCAAATCCCAGGTGAACCGAGCTGATCCACTCACTAGAGGGCCCCAACGATGGCTGGATGCACTTCGGAAAGAAGCGGAACCCATTGAGCCAGTATGCGCCACATCTATGGGTGAGCTGGATCCCGCTCGCATTCGGACCATTCACCGATCTTGTGGGCACCCTGGCGTAAAGCGCACACTCTACTTTGTGAAACTGGCAAGTCCTGAGGTCTCTAAGGCAGCTGTTCGGGAGGTAGTTAGAGAATGCGAAGAGTGTCAGTCCATAGATCCAGCCCCGGTAAGTTGGAAGGCAGGCAGACTGGACGTATGCAAGAACTGGAGGAGGGTTGGAATGGACGTGACTCACCTTGGAGGTCGTCATTACCTAACCTTAATCGACTGCGGTCCCAGTCGGTTTGCTATTTGGAGGCTGTTATCATGCCAAGATGCTGCCAGCATTGTTCGGCAGTTGGAGACCGTATTTTTTGAGCTACTCACAGATAACGCCACGACTTTTAGCGGAGAGACGTTCTCTAGATTCGCCGAGCCCTGGGGCGTTCGGATGAGATTCTGATGCGCATACATACCGGCTGGCAACGGGATTGTGGAGAGATCTCTCCGCACAATAAAGCACATTGCTGCAAGAACACGGTGCTTGGTGATGGAGGCTGTATACTGGTACAATGTGACTCCCAAAGACGATGCGTCAGCGTCAACTGCACCAGGAAACATAATGTACTCATATACAGCTCGTATAAGAGGTGTTGATGTCACGTTACCACCGGAGGATGCCGGACCCAGCAGTTATGAGGTAGGGGATAGTGTGTGGGTGAAAATCTCTCATGGGCGATGTACAACCCAGTTCGGAAAGGGGACAATTACAGGTGTGTACAGCCCCCATTCGGTCCCTGTTGACGGGACACCTCGCCACGTAAAGGATGTTCGTCCAGTGCGAGGAGCAGACGCCACTTATTGCAGCAGCGCTTCCTCTGAAGACGAAGCGCCGATGCTGTATTTACTGCGGGAGGATCCCGCAGCATCTGAAAGCGACCACAGCGACCGTGGTCAACGTGGGCCCGGAGACACATCCGAGGATGACGACGTTGCCGAGAGCGTTCCGCTCAGACAAAGTAGCAGACTCAAAAGACCTGCTCCGCGCTGTACGTTGTGTGATTCCCAAATCAGGGAGGAGTGTGAAGGTAACGTACCTGGGCATTCGAAACGCGCACGAACGTGTCTGGCTTGTAGAGTGGAAACCGATATGGCTGCCTCGAGCATATTTGACGAGGGGAGATCTCAAACCAGCGAGAGGTAATTTGCACATATGCAAATTCTTACGAGATCTCACGATAATACAAATATGCACGGTAACGGCTGAAAGGGCTGGTTTTGTTCTAAGTGCATTTGCCCGACGAACGTGTTACATCTCAAGGAAGGAAGGAAGGAGAACCAGAAAGAGAGAGAAAAGGAAGGAAGGAAAGAGAACGAGGGAGAAAGCGAGAGAGAAGGAACAGCTACTGAGAGAGAGGGAGAAAGCGCTCGACTCAGTACGCCCTGAAACTAACAACAGTGTCCTCTCTTGAATTAATACAAGAATCAGTTTCCTGTTGCCTTTTACGCCCGCTCTTGACAACAATTGTATTTGTCGAAGACCTTGTATTTGAGGGGGGAAAGCTTGCCAGTTAGCTGTGTTGACTTTTAATAATTCACCTATAACTCGCCTGGTGGCTTTAAAATGTGGTTCAGCTAGGGAGTTGGTAATATCTGTAATATTAAATAGCATCGGCAAACCACAGCCAACGGGTGTGCCTTGCTTTAACTGGTGGACTTAGCAGGAACAAACGGCACCCTGCAAGCACGCAGCAGCATAACAACACACATATCCATACAAATGCATACATGCAATACCTATGTCAACACACACCCATACTTGATATGCTCACACCTACATGCGTATATGTACATACTCATATAGACACGCTTACACCTAAATACATGCACTTAAAGTCAGAAAAGCTTATAGTGCCACAACTTTGAAGCAATTGGTCAGATTATTCATGTGAAAACTCAGATCAAGCCTTGTCTGTGTTGCCAGTCAATTTAGTTCTCTTGATTAGCTAAGATACATGTATTTTTTCTTTTTGTTTAACTTGAACCGCAGTACTATGAGATGATGAAATTAATGCATTCATAAACTTCTTCTTTCCAGTTAAGTACACCATTTTAAAAATTCAAACAAAAAGTGTCTCTCCCATCAAGAATAATATTTATATAGAACTTCTTTCTCCCTGTATCACTTTCATCATTGACTAGTTTACACTTAATTCTTTGGTAAGTCATTGACTCTTAGCAGTCTCTATTGATCATCCATTCTAGAAGTAACAACACTAGTATTATAACCAGATTTTTCAGTCATGAAGTCACTTTCCATTGTGTTATTCTCACCAGTGTTATGTGTGACACATCAGTGTTTTTAATAATGCCAGAATCACTATCAACTGGTAAGGATGCACCTTAACACAAACTCCATGTTTCATTTGCACCTGCTTTGTATTACATCAAATAATTGTTCCTGGGTCCATCACATTTTCTGATTCATAAAGAAATGAAGTTCTCGGAGTTGGCCACTAACATCACACTTGAAAAGAGAACCCTCACAGTATTTTTATCATTGACTGGAATAGCCGACTTTTATTGCACTGGAGTTAGCTCTCATTGGTTAATCCTCGTCACCACAATGGGTATGTATATCAGTTGTTAATTGTAACATAGTTGTTGTGATGGTTAATTATTTTATTACCTGGTTTGGTTAGACTGTGAGTTTTTCGGTTAGCTGTTAAGTGAGCTGAAATCTTTGAGTGGAAATGGAAGTCAAATTGCAAAGTTTAAGCAAGTACATAACGATCAACATAGGAAGGCCAAAACATAAACAAAATGGATTCATATCTTGTCTGTGACAGGTTTGTTTGGAGAAATGAAAATAGAGAATTTGGAACACGTGAGAGATGACGCAATAATTTAGTAAGATGATATCACCCTATCGATATCCTGAATTTAAATATATGAAAATTAGCAAACTTTTAAAAAGTTGTCTCTTCATGTCTGTTCATAGACCTTTACAGATTTTCTCTCTCTTGTGCTACTGTATACAGTCTGAACATCAAACAATAAATGATTATTAATTGTTAACGGAGAGTTCTTGTTTTTGAGTTGCCAACACCCAGACAACTTTGTTCCAATGGATCACCTGGACCATCAGAAGTTCCAGATAGATTGTGTCATTTCTTATCTGTGGATCTTTCAAACACAGCATGGGCACTGAGAAGATTGATAGACAATGTTCTGTCCTGTAAAGACCCAATATTCTGTGCCTAGAAAATGTGTGGTCTTACACTGGAAAGTCTAAACACCTCTCCCAAATCAAAACTCTGAAGATAATATTCTACTTATCAGTAGGTTTATTGATTGTCAAAGAGGGTAAAAACTGAAACAAGAAAGAACAGAACAAATACAGAAACAGATGACGTCTTTATAAGCCTGGCTTATAAAGAAGGCAGTTGACAATATAGCGAGTGGAAGAGAGGAAAAAAGCCTTATATGTTTAGTATAAATGTTACAAATAGGAGATTTAAAAAAAAGGGGGGAAGTCGTGTATCAGATATGTAGGGAAGAAAATGTGTGTAAATAATGCTTCATAACACTTAAGGGTAAAGAATAAAGTACAAAAGCTAAAAGAAACAAAAGGTAAAGAAAATAAGATTCTATGTGAAGAGACTGAAGGTAAGGAACTTACAGCAAAGGTTCAACTTCAAGGAAAATAGGAGCAGTCAGTAACACTGGTCATCCATCATAGTCTTAATAGAGAAAGAGGGAGGAAAAACACCAGTGGGGAAAGGTTAGAAGCTGTCCCCTCTAGAAGAAAGGGAGCAGCAAGGAAAGACAATTGGTAGCCCTAAGATTGATCGTGTATCACAACAAACAAACTGTCTGGAAACACAGTTGGTGCTGGGTTAAACTATGGTACTGTATTTGGTGTCATACCCAAGATAAGGGCCCAGATGGTGCAAACCATGGTGTTATATTTGGCACTGTTATCAGGATTTGACCCTTAAAATCCACAACATATCCAGATGCAGGATTCAACCCTAAAACCCCACAGTGCAGCCATAAACAGAATTCGACCCTGAAAACCAACTGCCAAGTGATGGTACTACATTTGGTACCATGCAAACATATTAAGCATATTGTTTGGTACAATTAGTTGGCAAACTCAAAACAGGTTCATACCCAAAATGAATGTATATCAACAATTCTTTTATAGATTATTTATTCCAGATTGCTTGGTTCCTTGCAAATAAAGTAGAGTAATTACCTGTCATTAGCCAAACCCCAACTATATTTAAATTCAAATTTAGTTTTATTTACTCAATCATTTTAACTTTTTTTTTTCTTGGAGAGGTGTAGATATAATCATTGCACCCATATATAGGGATCCATAAAAGAATGTCATTTATGAGGTAGTCCTTGCTTCTTCAGTAATACCTCCATATGTCTTGTTCATCTTACTAAGATGGTTTGTGAGATAGGAGGTAAGTGGCCATACAGCTTCTGTTTTGTCAAGTGTTGCTTCCAGGATTTGTTTAAAACAGCACATGGCATTCTTTTGTAGTTCCCATCTAGCTTTTTCTCTGGTTTTGTTAGCATCCATATAGTAATATTGACACAGCTACAGCTGGAAAGAAATCCCATGTTATTTTATCAGAGATGAGATTTCCATTTGATTGATAACCTATTGAGAGCAATCCACACCTTCACTAGGTGTTCATTGATATCATTTTCAGTAGATGAGATACTGCTACTGAGGTATGTGAACTTGTCTACTAGTTTTAGAAGCCTGCCACTTAAAGTGGAGATGGCTCCTTCTTGTTTAAAACATATGAACTCTTATTTGCATTCATATCAAGGCCAATGCCTCCTACTGCTTACTTTAGACTGCAGTAGGGATTCAGCTTGATCTGGTTTATTTGTGAGAAGCACTTGATCATCTGTGTAGTCTGCATTTGTCAAATTTGTCATGGTTGAGAAGTATGACATTATAAACCTTAACATTTATAGCATTAAGAGTTATGTCTCTGTAGTTCTTAGTAATTCTAAGATCACCTTTCTTGGGGAAGGGGAAAATGCAGTTTTTAGCCCATTTCTCTATTGTGTTTTGTTTATAGACAGCATTGCATAATTGAAGAAGTATGTTTCTTGACTTCCATACTTCAGGAGGTATTTCTTCAAGGTCTGCAGTGAATCTTTGCCAAGACAATTCATACATTTATTGTAAAAACAAATTTTATAAATGTAAAAATGATATAGTAAAGTCTGAAGGATATAAAAGAGATAGATCTTATACTTACTTCAATTGAATAATGGAAATAGTTATTCCGAGCATAAAAGCAAACTTTCTTGAATTTCTTAAACCAACTAGGAAAATCTTAAGCCAAAACTAAAATGCATCACTCACAAACATTTTGAAATAAACCTTTAATTTTGGCCCTTAGCTGCACCACAAGAAAACCTTTAATATAGAATGCCATGATGATAACCCATATAAGCTTAATACGTCTCTCTTCAACATCCCAATTCTAATTACCTTTTAACTTATTGAAAAACCCCTGCTTCCATTTTGTATCAAATGATAGTATTAACCAATCAAAGCTCAGATGCCGCCTCATAATTCTCACCCATTGTTTTTATCATTTTATTCTCAGTTTCACACCAAATTTATTTTCATTTTCATTCTCTATGAAGCAGATGTTGAAAGTCGGGCCAATTGTGCTGAAGCCCAACTATTTCAAAATAGAACGTATTACAAATGTAAATTGTCCTCAATTTTCAATTCCTACTTCATTCATCCTAATTTTACTTACTTCTTATTGTAATTACTTAAACTATACTTCTTTAGTCATTTTGATAAGAAGCAACTAAAATTACATTGAAAGAATTATTTTGGATTATTAAAAATGCTCAACACAAATATGGATCTTACAAAATTATTATTCAGTTACAAATTTGACTGAAAACTGTTTTATTCTTTAGATTAAAGGATTTTATGTATATTTCTTTAATAGAATGAACTGTTTTTGTTGCATTATGGTTACATACTTATATGTATATACAAGTTAATCTAGAAAGTTAGGAAATTGTTTATTTGCTTGTTTGTTGTGTCTTTTTCAAGTTAGCAACTCTAATTGAAAATCGGCTGATAAATGTTCACCTTGTATACATGTGAAAACATTCAGTTGTCAGAATTCCTATTCAGCTGAGTAACGTTGGTTTATTACAAGTGTGTTTAGTAAAGTGTATCATGAAAATGGAGCACAATCAAATTCTGCATTAAACTTCAAGACAACCAAAATGTATAAGTTAACACATGTTTATGGAGATAAGTCAACCTTTTTAAGCTGTGCATGGCATTTTTAGATAGTCAAGAAACTGTAGCAAATTAATCCCATTCTAGTTGACCAGTTATTTCACAAATTGACGAAAATATGACAAGTGAGGATTCTCATCAGATTTGATTAATGTTTGATAATGAGAAAGATTCACCAGATAATTTTCAACCAGGGTTGCCAAAGTGAAAAATCAAAATATATTACTCTTATTACCAGAAACAAGTTTTTTTAGCCAAAAGAATATCCATATCATATCACATCTCTCTTATTCCATTGAACAATGATTATTTCTATTCCTAAAAATTGAAACTCAGTTCCATGGTCATTAGTTGGGAACTGTTGAGAATATGTAACTAACCAACTGAAGATAATGTCTGTTAAAGACTTACAGCGCTTTCTCCAAGAGTTGGAAGACTTGTATACAATTTACTTGGGAAAAGAAATCAAGTTTTGTAATTAAGTTGATAACATTTTTTACACAGTCTCATTACTTAATAGACTGACCTTGAAATGATAGAATTTTAGTCATCTATATTGTGACAAGTAAAATACTGCGAGTTACTGTAGATGAATGATTCAACAATAATCTTAAATTTCTTTATGGATGTAATTCTTATGTAGAGGAAAAAAAGGCATGAAATTTATTCAGACTTCAAAAACATATATATATTGAATATATTTGATATCAGAAAATGAGACCTGTGAAATGGATTTCAGTTTTGGTTATTAGCTTTTCTTAACTTTTCATGATCTTTCAAATAAACATGGACTTATTTTTTATAGATTATCTTGACCCTGTCATGAACAATTTGGTTTATGAGAAAAAATTGAGTGAGTCTTGATAGTTTCTATAATTATTATATTTAGTGAATATCCATTGACCTCCAAGTAAATCTAAAACAGTTTATACCAGAAAAGTGGTAAGATAACAGTATTCCACACAAAGAATATTAATTTATCTTGGTTACCTAATCTATACACTTATTAGTTTAGCCACGATTGAAATAATTTTTCAAGAACATTCATTTTAGTTGTTGATTAAAAAGTTTGTATGTTTTTCATTCTGTTTCTTTTTAACTTTTAAATATTCAAGAAGTACATAAAACTGATGTTGTCATTGTTTTTATATTAATCATAAACACAATGTGGTACTAATCAATCTGTGACAATTTTCTTTTTCAGTTTTTACAGATTTTTCAATTGTTTTGCTAAAACTAAAATTGTCAAAAACAAACCTGTTTTGTTCTTTGTAGGTGACTCTTGCTGTAATCCTATGAGTATGGGTTCAATAAAAACACACATTGAAAAGACTTTACCTGGAATCTATGTCAGATCTTTGATGATTGGAAACAATGTCTTTGAGGTAAGTTTAAAAACAATATTCATCAAATGTTGATTTATCATAGTCATTCTATTGATTATCAAGTAGATATTTGTTAAGCTTAGCTTTTACCTTTGCTTAGAACTATAATAGTAAGGTATCCAAAGGAGATCAAGTACAACTCTCTAATGAATATGCACTATTTTGATCTCACCTCTCTTCTTCTCCATATTGACCTGAATAGATTGACAATTTCGCCTTCCCATCAATGTCGAGATCTTCCAAATGGGCATTTCCAATCTTTCAAATACCACTTGACAACTGCTGAAGATGTCGCTTGGCTACGGAAGAAAAATGATAAAGCCCACATCAATGTTGCAGAACTTGATGCTACGATGAAGGGCATCAACTTGGCCTTGAAATGGGGCCTGCAAGCAGTGGAAATAAGAACGGACTCTGCAACAGTGGCATTGTCGATCAAATCAGAAGTGTCAGGAGATAGGAGGATCAAGACAAAAGGGGCAGCTGAGATGCTCATCAAGCATCGACTTGGAGAACTTGGAGACATAATCAGAGAATTCAGACTAAAAATAACAGTTACATTAGTTCAATCGCAGATGAACAAAGCTGACATGCTGACCAGAGTGAAGAAGGTGTGGCTACAGGAGAAAAAAATCAAGCTCTCTTGTGCTGTGTGAGAGAAGACCTGCATAATGTGCATCATTTTGGGAAAGAAAGAACGCTCTATTTGGTGAGTAAAGTGAACCCAAACATCACGATGGAAGCTGTTCAGGAGGTAGTAAAGCAATGTAAGGAATATCAATCCAATGACCCTGTGCCAACCAGGCATGAGAAAGGGGAGCTGCACATAACAGAAAATTGGAAGCGATTGGCTATAGATGTTACGCACGATCACCATGAGCCGTATTAAACTATGATTGACTGTGGGCCTGGGAGAGTAGCAATATGGCGAAAAATTAGAGTGGAAACCGCGAAAGAGATAGTTGTTGAGGAGGTGTTTATGGAAAGGGGGGCCAGTGGAAGAGGTGCTAATGGATAACAGTGCAGCCTCCCATTCAGAGGTCCTTAGGGAGCTGTGTGAGAAATTGGGTGTCAAGCAATATTTTAGATCCGCGTATCGCCAGAGTGGCAATGGGATCATAGAAAGAAACCATCGGACCATAAAAGCTGTGGCAGAGAGGAGTCGAATTTCCCCCCAAGAGGCTGTCTTTTAGTATAACATGGCCCCAATGAATGGCCAAGACAAAACATCCGTGCTACATAAGTCCGTATTTATGTACGAGTGGCGACATCCGCTGGCCAGAACTGGATGAGGGGAACAGGGGCAAGCGAAAATCACAGTGGGTGAGGAAGTGTGGGTAAAACCACCCAACGCTCGCTGTACAACGCGATGGGGCAGAGGAAAAGTGACTGAGGTACTGTCTCAGAACAAAGTGGCTGTGGACGGAGTGCCACGACATGTGCTAGACATACAGAGGGTTTCACTGCCATCAGATAAGGAGGTAGAAGAAGTTCCCCAAGAAGAACGCATGTGAAGGTTGCAATGCAAGAGAAGACGTTGGAGGATTACGAAACCGTTTTTTGATCTTTAAGATTAAGGGGGCGTGTAGTCAAATGATTCATTAACGCTTGTGGCAATATAAAAGACGAAAAATGACTTTCCAGTCATGAGATAAAAAGAAAAACAAGATGGCGATTGGTACCGGTTCGTATTACGGTGAAGTCTCGTAAAGTAATGAAACTTCTCAAGCTTCGTATGCAGATTATCTGCTACCAGTTTGCATAAGAAGCCTCCGTTTTTCTTTTGTTGTCAGTCGAGTGAAATTGCATATCGACGAGTAGGAAGTATGATTTGTTGATCTTAAATAACAAGCTATTTCATTATGGGTGATAGAGTGAAGCTAAGCAGCAACATCCTGAGGCCATTTAGATTCCCAGTTCACCAATTGCAGAAAATTGGTTCTCCCTACACAAAGTGTTTATATTCCTTTGGGCTGAAAAGTGTCCACTTTGGAAGTATGATCTTAGATTTCACATCAGAGGCTTTCTCAAACAGTGTGATGTCCTGTAGCTGCTTTCTACCAATCTGCCACGGATCTCCTCAATGAATAAAAATCTCAGTTTATATGTAATTCAGTTCCCACTTTGGGGTAGTGGTTTGGCAATATATCAATTTCCTCCTAATTTGGAATCTAATAATTGGTTCCACCTCTTTGCTCTGTTTCCACCCTCAGTGATTGGCTTTCTCTTACTTTCACTAAAGAGGTTGATATTTCCTCTGGCTCTGCTCCTCCCAGTAGGTGGTTATTTCTGTCATGTGATTAGGCCATCACAAAAACTAATTTGCTAAATAATTTGAAAAGAAAAACTTTTCCAGGCATTTAGAAATTAGAAAAAAAATATATGATTTCCCAGAACAGTGAATTTTGGTTAAGTCCACGTCTGTCTGTCCCTCCATAACTGTGACCCTCTGCAACTTGTCCGCTGACGAGAAATAACTGTCATTTCAACTCCGCTAGTCAAGCGCTGAGAACAATTAAATCATACATATTTTGGCATTCTCCTTTTTCAAAAAATATTCTTATAAAACATTCAGCCAGGATAGATGAGTCCATAGACATTTCCAATATGGAAAACTTTTACTTGTAGATCATGTGAGAGAGTCAGTCTGTCCAAGTCTGATTAGTCATCTGCAAAGATCAACAGAGCCTATAGTTTACAATGCAGTAAACAACTTGGGAGCTTTAAACATCATCTCCCCATCCACAAGGATCATGTGTCTAATGCTCCCAACCTTCTTGCATGTCTATTCTGCTGCAGACTTTTTTTTATAGTCTCACTGGACTTAAGCTGTCTTTGTGCTTGCAGTTTTTCAGACACATGCAAATAGTTTCTCCTCTCAGAAAATGGTCTTGCTCAATTACAAATTAACAGCCAAAATTATTTGACAATCTGAATGAATAAAATCATTTACTTATTTGTTTGTTAGGTGAAACATAGCAAATTTGAGTTAAACATAGTGTTACAAATAGATACACTTGAATTTATTTCAAGATAAAATGTCATTGATGTACATTTCAAGTTAAGTTTCAAATGTATTTATATAATTCATGCAAAATATCTATCATTATTATATCTCTGTGTCTATTTGTAACCAATTTATTGGGTAAACCAGACATTTTAGCATAAGTATGTTTAGATTTGCCAAGTGATGAAAGTGAAATTGGTTTTCAGTCAATTTGGCTACCAGGAGCCAAGTTATGGGTTCTTTTTTGGTATCTCAACTTGGAAAATTCTCAGATCTTACACTACTACTAGAGTTATTTCCCTTGATTTTCACTCTTTCAAATGTTGCATTGCTAAAAGGGTGGAAACTCAGGCAAAAAAAAAAATAGAAAGAATTAGATAAAATGTTTTTTCTTTTTTTTTCTTTTTTTAAAAAAAAAAGAAATGACTATTAATAAATGACAATTATTAATATTCATATTTTTTATGTTTTATCTTATTATAGAAAAACTGGAGGATTGAATAAATTGTTTTACTATTTGTTTTTTTGAAAACTGCCAATAATTTGAAAAGTTATTTGTATTTTATTTTATTTTCTTAATAATCACATTATTTATAATTTTTTGTATTTTCTTAATAATTGCATAAGTATTTTGTAATAATAATTGTTTTTTGTTTTTTGTTTTTTTTTTGTTTTTTTCTTGATAATTGCATCAATTGTGAATTAATTTGATTCTCAGAATTTCTTCAGTAATGAATTGTCATTTTTTGAACATTTTTATTTTAGAAAAAATTTAGTAATATATTTTTTAAGTCTGCTACTTTATTTAATTTGTCTGATTTTCTATGAAAAAACATTTCTGCATGTGAAAACATATTTTTCTTATAAAGATAAGTCTTCAGAAAATTTAAATCAAAAAAAAGATTTTGACAAGCAACATCTATTCTTGCAGAAAACCTATCCTGAATTAACTTTCTTTTTTCTTTTTTTTTTTTCTTTTTTTTTTTAAATGTTTTAAAACTAAGAGGGTTTTTTTTTATTTGGAAAGCTTTGCATTTTTCATTTCAGAAAAAAAACTTTGTAGAAATATATCCAAAGAAGATGAGTTGGGAATGATTCTATTTCAGAATATATAAGAGGATTCTTATAAATCTCCAGAAGTGCTCAAAGTATGATGATTAATATGGAAATTTCATTGAGAGAAAATTTCCATAGAATTGGAAGAAAAACTCAACAAATCATCATTTGGTAATTATAAATCTATTCCAGTTGGCCATTTCATAAGAGAAACCAATTTTTTCAGATAGCCATCACACATTGTTGAGTTTTTCCACTTATATATAAGTATACACTTATCTTAAGCCAAGCGGCATCGAATATACAACTGCGACAGCCCAACGGCACTGAATACAACCATATTTACCAACCCCTCCGCTCAGGCAGGATATGACACAAGGTCAATTTTTAAGTGGAGTTTAACATGTTTGAATTCAGAGTTTTCCTTCTCCTAGACTATTTGCCTCACCAAGGCTGAAGAACCCAGTCTGTCCTACTATTTATCCATAGCTAGAGGGAGAATAATTGGATTCATACCTTTCCTTTGAAGATATAACAAGAAGTTTTATAAAGTCTCGAGTTTATACAGTTGGTGATTGGTTTGCGTATGTGACATCAAGAATGGCTATGGACATCGGTTGTTAGTTCTTCGTAACTTTGGCAAGGGTCAGGTTTCCACAGCGGCAGTTTCGTTCAGACATCCGTATGTCCTGGTGGTAGATTGGCAGTGTGCGCTGAGCTCAAAAATCAGCTCGTTTATATGATATTTGCCAAGATTCTAGGGTAGGTTCTGACAGTAGCTGAGGAACCCTTCCTAACGTCATTTTTAAATTATCAAACATTCGTTGTGTCTTTGTTTCGACTTCATCATAAACTAAGAGTCCAACCCTTTTTACACAACTTCCACAAAGTCCTTCCTATCATTACTACTCGTGATGAGGACAACGGGAGGATAGCTTTCCTCCTACCAGCACAATCTTTCTCATCTCCCTGCTTATGACGTCAGTCTGGAGATTCCTCCCCTTATGTCCAAATATGTTCGACTGTCACTTTGATGGAGCTGATTTAAAAACCAAGTGGGCAAAAAGGTGGTCCGTTGTCCCAGACGGATTAATAATTTCTTATCAGCTCCGACAGTCAATTCCGGATAATTTCCTCACACTCATTAACTGAGGTGTGTATGTGACTAAGTGCCAATTACCAGATGTCCTCTTACTGTTAACAAAGATTCCTTTGTCAGCATCCCACGTTCCACTTCTTAACTGAGGTGTGTATGTGACTAAGTGCCAATTACCAAATGTCCTCTTACTGTTAACAAAGATTCCTTTGTCAGCATCCCACGTTCCACTTCTTAACTGAGGTGTGTATGTAACTAAGTGCCAATTACCAGATGGCCTCTTACTGTTAACAAAGATTCCTTTGTCAGCATCCCAAGTTCCACTTCTTAACTGAGGTGTGTATGTAACTAAGTGCCAATTACCAGATGGCCTCTTACTGTTAACAAAGATTCCTTTGTCAGCATCCCAAGTTCCACTTCTTAACTGAGGTGTGTATGTAACTAAGTGCCAATTACCAGATGGCCTCTTACTGTTAACAAAGATTCCTTTGTCAGCATCCCAAGTTCCACTTCTTAACTGAGGTGTGTATGTAACTAAGTGCCAATTACTAGATGACCTTTTTTATCATCTCATTGTCAGTTTTCACGTGTTTCCGTTTCCCAGCCTTGGGATAATCATTCTAATAACATCATTCATCTTTTAAGTAGTGGCTGCTCTTCGTCAAATTTCCGTTTGTCCTTGTAAACAACTTTATTTTCTTTTTTTTTTTTTTTTTAGGAACTCTTCAAAATCTCCGAATTCCCATTCAGTGTACTTGTCAAATGTTCTTATTTCTTTTCCCAGAATTTCAATTCTACACTTCTTGGCAAATATCTTTAGCCGCTCAACTTCTGCGTTTAACCCTTCATGTACCAATGCCATAGACCAATATTGTCACATAAGAGGATTCTCATAAATCTCCAGAAGTGCTCAATGTATGATGATTAATATAGAAATTTCATTGAGAGAAAATTTCCATAGAATTGGAAGAAAAACTCAACAAATCATCATTTGGTTATTATAAATCTATTTCAGTTGGCCATTTCATAAGAGATTCCAATTTTTTCAGATAGCCATCACACATTGTTGAGTTTTTCCACTTATATATATATATATAAAGTCTGCTATCCCTCACTTGATTGAATTTTCTAATTAAAAAAAAACTGCTGTTATGTGATATTATTTCTTACACCCAAGTAACTCTGGGTAGCCCTTCTAGTCTTTTTCCTAAAAATATATGTTCTTTTATCGACACTATTCAAACATAAAGTTTAATATCATTTAACCTTTGTCTAATTGCCTTTACTTTATCAATATCTTTAAAGAACCCTAATATTTATCTGTATATTTATGTTGTGAGTGGAACTTCTTTGAATGGTTTGTAGTTGTCTAAAGTATATTTAGATCTGTCCTAATTACATTATAAAAAGAGTTGATAACACTGAACTGAATACAAAAGAGTTTTATTGATTTCTTTTTCTACTGTGACAATGTCCAGCTCATGCATGCCTTCAGAACTAATACTCATTGTCTGTTGCAGCTGTTGCTTATGAGAAACACTGCTACAATAAAATAAGCTTTGTTTAAATCTCATTGTTTTACTGGTTGCTTTAATAATTTCAAATGCAGCCTAATATGTTCCAACATAGCTTGTCATGAAATACCGCAACATTCAATCACAGCACTTCATTGTAACTGCCTTTACTATCAAGTGCTGACAAGTGAGTAGTTTCCCTTGAAATTCACACTCTTCATAAAGAAGACAGGTGCACAATGATCACATTTTAATCTACTTTGTTGCTAAAACTTCAACAAGATATTTAGCAAAGTTGTTGTTGGAAATATTCCCTCCTCATGGATAATTTGGAATCTTTCAGGTATTTAGTGTATGCAATGCAACTGAAATGGATTGATCTCATTAGTATATTGCTGATAATTTTCAGTTTTTGTGACATCCTTTAATTAGTGACAAGTTGCAATATGCTATTTTGGTTGAGAAGAATGATAGATAACAGGTTCAACCAATCCATTATCAAATGGATAGAGAAAGCAAAGTTAATCTGTAACTTTTGTAGAGCAAAGATAATGAAACAAGTACTTCTTCTTGATCTGACAAGGCATTTGATGTTTACAGTAATTAAGTAAAGAGCAAAAATTAATTGCATAAAGAATGCTCTGGACACAGATTTTGTAGCCAATTCATTCTTGCTGTATGAGCAATTTATAGCAAGGCAAATATGTCCAAATGAATCGGTATACACATTTCTAGTAGTTTTATGCAAATTATTTGTTATTTGGTTGGATGAGTACAAACTGGCCTATGCATTCCCAATGAGATTAGTAGATAGGCAGCTTGTTCATGCCTCTTCCTGAATGGATGCTATGACTGACTGGTTCAGAGCAATATTGAATGATGATATGGGAGCAGTAAGATTAGTTGTAGTGGCTGCATTATGCTGCAAAGCCAATACCTACTGAAGACCAAAGACGTGTTAAGATCACTTTCTATAAGTGTTGCAGGCCAAATCATGTTGCAAAAGACTATTTTTCTGAATGAAGAAGGATACACAGAGATAGCAGATGAGAACTGAGCCTAGAAGTACAGTGCTTTCATTATTATGGCCTAGGCCACATTTCTTCCGTGTTTTAGAAATAATGTGAAGGAAAAAATATCAGCACGATTTTCCTCCCCAATCAAAATGTAAATATGATCAAGATTCAGGTTGATATGATGTAGTCTATAGCTCTGGCTGACTCTAGATCTATTCACTCTATTGTAAGAGATGTGATTATGGTACCTGCCAGTGGTAATGCTCAATCAAAGGCTATTAAGATTCAAACTTTTGGTCAGAATAATACCATCAAGATGATCTCAAGGTGAAATGTACTTCTGCATCAAGAACAGCTGTTAAATCAGTAGTCAGAGAATGTGCAAAATGTCAATCAATAGATCCAACACTGGGGCATTAACAGAGGGGGAAATTAGAAGTTATAAACCTTTAACCTGGGCGTGGTCACTCAGTGATCTATAGTCATGGCATTAATTATAATACCTGCTGGGTTTGGGATTTCCTGCAATATGAAGAAAAGGATGTCCTTCTACTCGGGTCTATTGAATGGTTGAAAGATGATTAGTGATGATTAGTTTTTGTATATAGGACCTCTCGTTGGTTGTCTGATGTTTTTTCCTAAGATAATTTGGTGGAGAAATATGTATTTATTTGTTGTTTTTTTTTACCCTAAAATAAAAAAAAAAACAGCATGTGCTCACATAAATGTCTTTGGGTAAATGGCATACATTTCTGTATCATTTTTTTTAATGTTACTACAGACATTTTTTGCTTTGGATGGCTATTTTTTCTTTTCAATTTCATTTTGGTAATAAAAATTGGTTCTTTCATTTAATTCACTCAGGATCTGCCTGCCATTTGTTTGTTTCCTCAGCATTTATCTTTGGTTACAGCATCAATTGTGATACATCTTAACCCATGGCCTGTAGAATCTCACCACCTGACCAACTTAGATCATATTGTCTTTGCTTTTTAAAAAGATAGCTGCTGATTTTAGTCAAAATTGCAAAAGTTATGGGGCTTGTCCACAAAAGAAAAAAAACAAACAATGTTGCTAAAAAGGTTATCCAGCTGTCTTTATTAATAACTGTTTTAGCTTCACTCAAACCATTGTTGCAGGTGGTATATGCCACACTAAGCTTTTCACCCAAAGTCAAGCAGACCTTAAGTATAACAGAGGGGGGTGAAGGAAGACTCCCAAGTAGCCAGCTCTCAATGAATCTGCATTTTGTTGTAGGCCATTGAAAATGTTTGTAGAAGAATGAAGTATTTACCTATGTTTCCAGTGTGCACACACTAATGTAGAAAATGGAATAGTAGAGAAGTACTTCAGGAGTGTAAAAAGAATTACTGCCAAGAAGCAGTGTTCCATAGAGGAAGCTGTGAACTAGTATAATGTTGACATGAAAAGATGATGCTTTAAACCTGAATTCACCTACCAATAAAATTTATACATCCATTTAGTTAGAAGAAATCATTGCAATGCTCCCATCAGGACCCAAAATAGAACATGATGTGTACAAGGTGAGAAAGATTTTGCTTAGGTGAACAACTGCATAAGATTAGAAGAATTCCAAAGATTTGTTTGCTCAACTATCTGGATTGATAAAATTTGAGTTCAAGCATATCAGTGGGTGACAAGAAGGAAATTCTACTGAGGTCAAGTGCATATAGTTGTTGTTTAGAGGTCATTGAGATACATTTGGCAAGAAGTATAAATAAGGTAAAAGGGAGGAGCCACTTTAACAAAGAAATAGCAAATGAAAAAGGCATCCTCTCATGCTGCTACTGGATATCAGGATATCAGTGGAGAGTGTATTAAAGAAAATCTGCAATGTATCTTTCATCAAAAATGTTTTTGTGTTGTATGCCTAGTGATTGGTGTCTCTTAAAATGCTTGTACTTTAGAAAGAACACAGACACACAGTGATCACCTTAATCTACATTGTTGCTTAAACTTCAATGTTATATTTAGTAAAGTGGGTGTTGGAGATTCTCCCTCATGTATAATTGAAATTGCTCAAGTATTTGATGTATCTAATGCTACTAAAATGGATTGGTCTTTGTAATGGACATAATGGTGATTTAGCGAATGCCAAACTTTTGCGGTGTTTCGCTTGTCAAGCTGCTATTTGCAGGGAGTCTGGCGCACGTGCCTGAAATTGCCTATTTTATATAGCAGGCTCATTTGTATTAGAGGGCAAATGCATGTTTTAAAAAACAGACGAGTAGATGTGGCAGGTCAGTTTTCTTTTTGGATTCGGTGAGCGAGAACATTGCAGTATGAGTTATGATTGAAATTTACATGGTTAGTGAGAACATTAAATTATGACTGTGGTCAAAAATGCAATAGAATAAATTACTCACATTGTGTCTGCGTTTGACCGTCGGGAAAAGAAAAATGAGGAATGTGAGTTTATGGACTCCTTATATACGAATAGCGTTAATTTGCGTATGAGGAGAAAAAAAGGCTATAAAAAGACCAAATTGGCGAGGACAGCAGTTGTGTTATTCTGAGAGCAGAGAGCTGACATTGAGCTAAGAGGAGTTGGTGCGAGTTGCAGAGTCGTGTTATTCTGAGAGTGAGTGCGAGTAGCAGAGTTAGAGAGAAGGAGTTCCGACCCCCTTTTTTTCGTTACAAGCTATTTCGGCATGAAGAGATCATGGAATCAGGGCTACTGAGGTTGGGCAAGGATGTTATACCACCTTTTAGTGGAGAAGGTGAGGTAGTCGGGTGGATAAAAAAGGTGAAACTGGTAGCTAAGCTACAAAAAGTGCAAGACCTTGCGAGTTTCATTCCACTCTTTCTGCATGGAGATGCACTTGCTCTCTACCTTGAGATGAGCAATGAAGACCAAGTGCGGGCAGAACAGATAGAGATGAAACTAGTGACAGCATTCACTGAAGGGCCTTTTGAGGCATATGAAAAGCTGAAACGATTCAAGTGGACAGGAGAATCAGTTGATGTCTATGCCAATACAATCAAAAGATTAGCTGGACTAGCAGGATATGTAGGGATAGGGCTGGACCATACAGCTAAACTTGCATTCGTTACGGGATTCCCAGAGGATGTATCTGTGGCACTACAGCAGTTACCTCACATAGAAAGAATGGACGTTAGCAAGCTGTTACCAACTGCATGGCTATTAGTAAGCAAAAGGATTAAAAAACTGAGACAGTGACAGTGAGTGCACAAAACAATGCACTGAGAAATAAAGCTCAAAAGGAGTCGTCAAGCCTTCAGTGCTTTAGATGTCGAGGACCACACTATATTAAGGATTGTACGGAGATACCTAGAGCTAAAGTAATATGCTACAATTGTAGAAAGTTTGGCCATATGGCTAGGTATTGTACTTAAGATTCAGGGAAACGGGCAAGGGGGAGCTTCTGCGCCAATAGCTACCCCGGCAGCAGACTGAAGGCACAGTATTGGCCTCTTCCAATGATAGAAGTAGTGGTGAACAACACGGTGATGACCACACTTGTCGATACTGGGTACACCACCACTTTAATCAATTCCAGACTTATGAGTGGATGCGGTAGATGTAGCACTGTGAAAGCAGTAGATGGGAGGGACATAAAATGTAAAGGAGCCTGGCAAGTGGAGATTAAAGTATGTGGAATACGAGTAAAAGTGGAAGCGATATTAATGAATCACATCATTGACGGGATTGACGTCATAATTGGAATGGATGTAATCAATGAGATGGGAGGTGTGACTATAAAGAAAGCAGAGGTGAAGTTTGGAGATGTACACTGTGCCGTGGCTGCCCATCGGCTGAATGAGAGAAATGGATGGTAAAATGGAAATCGAAGGGAGAGCCACCAGTGTTACAGAATAGTGAAATTTTATAAGAATGCCTTGGAAAGTGAGAAAAACTCAGTTTGAGGAGGAGGTGGAAAGATGGATAGCAGACGGTACCCTTGTACCATGGAAGGGAAAAGGAAAAGGTGTGTTACTGTTATGTTTTGACCTGTTGACCCAGCCAAAAATGCCATTCAAGGTAATGCACCGGAAGGAAGTGACACATTCTGATGGCAGTTATGAGAGGAAATCGCGTGGGCGGAAATTGGCTGATGAAATGGGACGAGGTAAATAAAATCCCATTATACTCTCATAGACTCAGGCACCGGAAGAGAGTGACCTCTGAACTGGATGACAGTTATTTCCGCTCGACGACGATCACACAGGCCATTCCAAAGAAAGCGGAAGTGACACATCCCAGTCGCTAGATATCGGAAGACGTTGCGGAGGCGTGTCCATATCACCGCGTAGGAGTTTAAAGGTAATATAAGGCCGATGAATTGAACAGAGGAAAGTTGAGTTCCGGTCAGTTGGGTTCAACGAGCCAGTGGAGACAGGCGAGTAGAGTTGAGGAGATAGACGCGATGTAGTAGGAAAAGCCAGCACCCCAGAGAGTGGACTCTCAGTGCTCGGTTGAGCAGCCATAGAGAACGAGAAAGACACAACGATGACGGCCATAACTTCGGGGTCCAAATATTTCAGTTATGTTCGGTCTCCAGCTCCCTCTCACACGCAAACTTTGAACAACCCTTTCGAAACTTACAAATAAAGATGAGAGGTAAAATATATTATAAAGAAGTCTTCCGCGTCTTCCTTGCGTGCATCATTTGTTCTTGCGAATTTATCATTGTGCGTCTGTTTAATTATTTATTGTGTCGTTGTGATGCTGCATGAACATGTATATGTGTGTATATAAGCATATTTATTATGTGAGTATATAACATTACCATTGATGGCAGTGTTCCAGGCCACATAAAAGAAAGTCAGGCCAGTGTTAGACTTCCGTGAATTGAACCATTTTGTGGCATGTCATTCCGGGAACGATATAATAGACATGTGCGATGAAAAAGTGGAGACGGTTGGAAGGAGGAACTGCGATTGTGGACCTTAAGTTTGCCTACTTACAGCTACATGTAGCAAAGGAACTATGGCAGTATCAGCCGGTTAGCTATAAAGAAAAAACTTATTGCCTGACACGGTTAGGATTTGGACTTAATGTTGCGCCGAAGATTATGGCAGCTGTGTTAAAAACGGTGTTGAAGAAAGGAAGCAAAACAAAAGAGGCCACCAATTCATACATCAACGATATAATGGTGGATGTAACGAAGATATCGACAAAAGAGGTTGTGGAACATCTGAAAGGATTTGGGCTAACAGCAAAATCACCAGAGTCCCTGGACGGAGGAGCGGCACTGGGCTTTAAGCTTATGAACAAGACTGGAAAGCTGATGTTCAGAAGAGGCAACGAGATCCCAGAGAAAGAAGGAGAAATAAATAGACGGGAGTTATTTTCTGTCTGTGACAAATCGTTGGGGCACTATCCAGTTGCTGGATGGCTGCGACTGCCATGTAGTTATGTAAAAAGAAGAGTTAGTGGAGTAGACTGGGAGGGCAGAGTTGATTGTAAAACTCTCAAGGTAATACAGGAAATTCTAGTTGATGTAGAAAAGAAAGACCCTGTTACTGGAGCTTGGCACATACCTGAAACAAAAATAGGAGTGGTGTGGTGTGGTGTGATGCAAGCAGTATTGTGACAAGTGTGGTCATGGAGATTGGTGGTTTGCTGGCGGAGGAAAAAAAATGATTATAATCATATTAACGTGGCCAAGTTAGATGCTGTTCTGAAAAGCATCAATTTAGCCATAAAATGGGGATTGAGAGAAATCGAAATAAGAACTGATTCAGCCATGGTACTAAGTTGAGTGACCCCTACAGTGGAGGAGAATGGAAGGATACGAACAAAGGGTGCTGGAGAAATGATTATAAAGCGGAGATTAGGGATACTTGGAGAGTTGATATCTGAATTTAAACTGCAAATAAAGGCAGTGTTTGTGCCATCAGAGAGAAACAAGGCAGATGCACTAACATGGATAAAAAAAACAGTGGTTAGTTGAGAAAGAAGAGGTCCCGGTATGCTGTCTAGGAATTGGAGAACTAGAAGAGTTGCATGGCATGCACCACATGGGAGTGGAAAGAACGTTATATTTGGTGCGGAAAGTTGATCCACATATAAAACAGGAAGAAGTTCAGAAGGTGGTTAAGAATTGCATCCGATGTCAATCGATTGATCCTGCTCCAAATATACATGATCCTGGGGAAATTGGGACTTCGAAGAATTGGACAAGATTAGCTATCGACATTACACACTATCATGGGGGAGCATACTTGTCAATGATTGACTGTGGACCTGGTAGACTGGAGATATGGAGGGAGTTGCATGCAGAATCGGCATCAGCAGTTGCAGAGGAATTGGAAAAGGTGATGCTTGAACGTGGTCCAGTAATGGAGGTGATAATGGATAATGGCACTGTTTTTCGCTCAGAAATTTTCCAGATGATGCTTAAAAAAAATGGAAGATAAGAAGCTATTACAGAGCAGCCTATAGGCCTGGAGGAAATGGAATAGTGGAGCGACATCATCGGACGGTGAAAGCAATAGCTGAAAGGGGAGGGATATCACCTGAAGAGGCCACATTCTGGTACAACATGGCTCCCAAGGTCGGACAGAGAGATGACACAGTGCCGCATAGATCAGTTTTTAACTATGAATGGAGTCACCCAAGAGATACATCCCAAGAAATCGATGAGCAGGGACCACCCAGAATCCAAATAAGAGAAGAGGTTTGGGTGAAACCACCGAACGCACGATGTACGATGCAATGGGGAAGAGGAGTGATTACTGATGTACAATCCCCTAACAACTTGAGTGTCGATGGAATGCCACTACATATTTTAGATTTGAGGCATATGGTCCACTTATACGATGATGTAAGTGCTGGGCCAGAGGGCAATGAAGATGAACCAGAAGCAATGCAAAGACCGCAGAGAGAAGGTGCTGTGCCAATCTGGGCACGGGACTTGTACTGTGAAGTGATCATTAATGATCATGGGGGCATGTGGTCTAAAAAGTAATAGAATAAATTACTCATATCGCATCTGCATTTGACCATCAGGAAAAGCAAAAAGAGGAATGTGAGTTTGTGGACTCCTTATATACGAATAGCATTAATTTGCATATGAGGAGAAAAAAAGGCTATAAAAAGACCAAATTACTGAGGACAGCTGTGTTATTCTGAGAGTGGAGAGCAGACATTGAGCTAAGAGGAGTTGGTGCGAGTTGCAGAGTCGTGTTATTCTGAGAGTTAGTGCAAGTAGCAGAGTTGGCAAGAAGGAGTTCCGACCCCCTTTTTCTCATTACAGACTACAAGTGAAATACCTATTAATATATTACTGACAATTTTCAGTTTTTGTGCCAACTTTTTGTTGGTAACAAGTTATAATATATTGCATGCAACCAATTTCGAACTAGCCAGATTCTAAACCAGTGTCCACACCTTTAAATTTGGGATTATTTTTTAATAAATCATGTTGGGGAATAGTAACTTAAACAAATTTCTGAAATGAAAAGTTTTGTTTACCATCAATCACCTATCATATCTGACTTGGACTGATTCTTATTTGTTTAGGTTGCTAGTTTTAATCTAACTTATTTTTTTGGAGTTTGCATCCCAAAAATGTCTAAAGTCAATTTGACATTAATTCCATTTCTTTCTCTGAATTAACTTTTATAATTTTTCTTTTAGATCATGATTTATCAACAGTTTTTACTGACATTATAACCATTCAGCAATTTTTGAATTCCCTAATATCATTTTAGTACTGATTATTTATAAAATTCAAACCCTCAAAATTTTATTCTGGGTAATTTCTTATTGCTAACTCCTTTCAAACTGACCATCATTATAATTATTCGACATAGATTTCTTATGGAATCCACATTAGTCAGTGTTACACCATGTATTTCTACATTTTCTTTGCTTATGTAATTAAGGATTAAGTTCAACAATTGATGCCAAGCTGAAACCCTCAAATTTGATCATTTTATATATGTACACAGTCGAAACTAATGAGGAGAGGCTACTGTGACATTGTTATGGAGTGCGTAGAGACACCACTCCACCATAGGAAATCCCCTTGGGAGGCTTGACAACTGACCCCATTTTTTATAGCATAAAGCTTTCCTTTATTTTATGGCCAGAAGGAAGAGATTGGGAAAGTTTGTTTTTTTTATTTAGAGAGACTAATTAAGAAGGAATGAAGAGAGCTAGGGCTGATAAATTGATCCAGTGAAATGAATTCTAAAGATGAAACCCAAAAGGAATTCATATAAACCTAGACACACACACACACACACACTCACCTCAGCTTACTGATTGTTTTATTTTTAGCTATGATATTATTTTGATTAAATTTCAGTTTTGCATTTTAAAATTTCAAAATATTTTATTGTATTGAAATTTGTTTTTAACTTTTACAGGACACAGAAAATGGCTTTTTGATGAATGTCAATGATCAAGTAACAGAAGTGTGCAAAAAATTAGCTTCTGATAAAAAACTAGTTGATGGTTACAATGCCATTGGATTTTCTCAAGGTGGACAATTTCTGTGAGTTTGATTTTACTTCTTTTTAATGGCATTAGCACTAAATTATTTTTTGATTTGGAAAATTGACTATAATGAAATGCTTACAACATATTTACTAAATCTCTCAATTAAAATATTACATTCCAACAAAACTATCAGATTGAATGTAAAGGCCTTGTGTTAAGTCAATTTAAGAACAGGCATAATTCAAATCAGTCCTCCAGTTGATTGCTGTTATTAATTTTGATGCAATACAAAATGCTATAACTTCCAAATCTCATAGCTAACAATTTTCAAATGACTTTGTGTTATCTCTTTAAAGTTTTTAACTACTAAAATTATTTTTCAAAGAATTTTTATATGATGTTATAATCTATTTTTAGTTTTCTCGTACATTTTTTTTCCTTTTGTTAGTTTCTTGTATCAATTTTATTTAAAAAAAGAAATAAATCTTAATATTTGCTCACATCCTTTTTTGATCAAGTCCAAGAATAATAATCCAATATTGTGTAAAAATTACAAGTGAAGAATTTTTATTAAACATTTTTTTCCCTTCATTCAAAATTGATAATATTGAGAAAAAAGGGAGACTGAGTGAGCTTAATAGATTTATTTACTAAAATAAATATAGAGAAAGAAAATTTGCTTTTATATTTATATCTAGAAATAAGACGTAAGTACATTGAAAGAATTTTTTCTCTGCTGATTATCTGTATATGAAATTCAGAGAATAATTAAGGTTTTTTTTCAATAGCTATAAATTTGTTTTTTTCAGAAAAGTACAAGTTCCCAAAAGTAACAGTATTTTCCATTCGCTAGCAATCTTTCTCTTCATGATCAAAATTGATAAGTTCTCCAATTTGCCCATTGTTCTATTTACCAACCCCTCCGCTCGGGCAGGATATGACACAAGGTCAATTTTTAAGCGGAGTTTAGCAGGTTTGAATTCAGAGTTTTCCTTCTCCTTGATTAGTTGCCTCACCAAGGCTGAAGAACCTAGTCTGTCCTACTATTTACCCATAGCTGGAGGGAGAATAATTGGATTCATACCTTTCCCAAGGGTATTAGTGCAATGTGAAATGCAATCAGTCTCGTCCAAGATTTGAACTCGTGTCGCCGTGTTCATTTCCTACGACGATAACAATTACACCACGGGCACCTCCCAATTTGCCCATTGTTAATATGCAATTTTTCATAAGAAAAACATTTTTCTCTTATAAACACATGATTAGTCATCTTTTTGCTGCCTGTTATCCCCAACCAACTTTTCAGAATTCCAGTACAATAAAAATGATGTTTTTTTTTTAATTGTTTACAAGTGGAAAAACAAAATCTTTCTGTACAAAATTAACACCAGCACAACATAAAAGCATCCATTATCCCAAAAAATCTTCAGTCTTACAATTGAAAAGCCTAAAAGTTTGGCTAAAAGATTGTTTTACCAAACTAATTGTTTTTTTTAAAGAAGCCTAATTAAATTGTTTGATAACAAAGAAATCTGGATTCAGGGCAATGAAAAGAGTTACTCCTTCAGTCTAAATAAACAAATAAATGATCTATAAGCTTTTATAGGTTTATCAATTGTGACGGCGAATTGACTAAAATCCCAAAACGGGACTTTTATTTTCGCACGTGTGAAGACTGGGCAGGTTGGCACTTGATCCCCTATATAATAAGTCCTCGTTCAGAGTTTTTAGCCAATTTGCCGTCACAGACCTAAAATGGGGGCTCGTCCGGGATACTGGCTATGGTTCGTCTGCCCGCTACGAACCCTGCTCAAAAACTGCCCGCTGAGGGGAAGGGGTCCCCACTTCCGTTTTGGGGTCCCAGCCAATCATTTGGCTTCTCTCTTTTCCCCCTTGGTGTCCGGCGACCTGAGGTTACTAAGTACCAACACCTGTTGATACCCCTCTGTGACCTACATTCTTCCTTAACGGTCACTTTTTTGACGGGTCGCCACTGTTTATTCCAACAGGAGGATAGTATTAATCTTAATTCTATCGTCTCCGTGGGCTATCACGTGACACCTCCCTCCTTAAGAGAAGAAAGGGATAACAGAAATACCATAGAAAAAAAAAAGGCAATTCATTTCACTGTTCTCCCTCCTTTTCTTTCTCCTCTCTTTTTTTTTTTTTCACTTTACTTTTCTTGTATCCCCTTTCTTCTTCACGCTTTGACGAATTCTTTCTTTTTCCTTTTTTCGTCCTTCCTAATTTTCACCATAGAGGAAGACAATTCCTTTTCTCTTTCTTTCTCTCTCTCTTCCTTTCTTTTTCTTTAATCTTGTCTTCCTTTCTTTCTTTTTCTCTCTCGGCTTTTGGCCGTATCATGTTTCAACCTTGAGGAGGTAAATCCCTTTTTCTTTCTTCGTCATTTTTGACGACTTTGTAAGCTTAATTATCAAGCTCTGGGGAGAGAAATTTCCTTTTCTTTTCTCTCTTTCCCCTCTTCGTCACTCGTTGACGAGCCACTTTCTCGTCCATCTCATATTTCAACATTGGGGACGAGAATTCCTCATTTTCTTTAGTTTCTCTCTCTCTCTCTCTTTCTATCAACAACTATGAAAGAATTTTCCGCTACTACATTTTCGTAGGGTGTTAGAGAAATAAACCTGGGTATTTTTTTATTAATTTCTCTAAGCCCTCTCTCTCTGAAACAGACAACTGGCTTAATTTTTCCTCGAATTTATTCGGCATTTCCGAGTTCTTAATTTTTCGAGGTGGGCCTTCTTGACGGACATATTTCTTTAATTTGTTCGCATGACACACTTGTGTCTTTTTCTTTCCCTCGTTTGTATCAATTCTATATGTCCTCTTGTCTATTCTCTGTGATATTACGTAGGGACCTATATATCGTCCACCACAGTGTGGTCCTTTATTTGTGGATAGTAGCAGGACTTCGTCGCCCTTTTCAAATTCTTCCTTCTTAGCCACTTGTGAGGGTCCTCTCATCTTTCTCTTATCTTCTCGATAAGTCTCAGGGAATTTATTCCCATTATTCGTTGGACCTTCATCCTTTCTCTGACGACTGGTCCTTTTATCTTTTTGTTTATTGAGGTGTGGAAGCTTCGCTTCTTTCCTTTCCACTTTCTCACTCTGCGAGCGACTATGTCGTTTGTGCCGCCCACGTGGCTCAGCTGCCATGTTGTCTTCTTCATTTTTGGCGCTCATTTTCGCCATTTTTCTTTCTCCATTTTTGGTGTTCATCTTCGTTCCATGTTTGGCGTTCATCCTCGCCATCTTTTTTTCTTCATTTTTGGCGCTTATTTTTGCCATCTTACACGGGTGACACTTTTTTGTTTTTACTTCATTTCCCAGTATGAGGGAAATTCCTTTCATGGGTAGCTTGTCTACGACACCAACTTGAATTGGTCCATTTTTCAACTGGGACTTTAGGGTTATTTTACATAGCAGTATTTTTACCCTCTTTCCGCCAATACCCTCTATCATCACAGTCTCACGTGTTGCTTCTATTACCCCTTTAGGTAATTTATTTCGTAGAAGTAACGACTGAGATGCTCCGGTATCTCGTAAAATTGAGACTTCCACTGGTCCTCCATGCGGGCCTCTTATCACCCCTTTTTTCGTCCAGGGTCGATAAGACTTGTTCCCTCTAGTTGTTGTTACAGCTCCTTGAGGTTTTCCCGACTGGGTTTGGTTTCTTTCAGGACCTTTTCCAAGCTGACACCTTATGGCTATGTGTCCAGCCTTTCCACATTTATAGCAGACCACTGTTCTGCTGCTACTTTGGAAGGTCCTTCTATTTTCTTCCTTAGGCTTTTCTTCTGGGCCTAACTCTGCTTTGAATTTCACTCTACTTCCCGAGTACGGCTTTTCCTTCGTTTTTCGGTGTGTGAGGATGTACTCGTCTGCTAGTGCGGCCATTTCATAAGTCACGTCAGTTTTTCTTTCACTTAGGTGAACCCTGACTTCTTCTGGCACACAGTTTAAAAATTCTTCAGCTAATATTAGCTGCCGGAGTTTCTCAGCATCTCCGTCTATCCTCTTAGCATCACACCACTTATCCAGCGCGTTCTCCTTTTCTCGCAGAAATTCCACATAAGACTGGTTTTCCGTTTTTCTCTGTGTTCGGAATTTCTGTCTATAAGCTTCTGGAACCAACTCGAAGCTTTTAAGAACCGCTGCTTTCACCAAATCATAGTCGGCGCAGTTTTCTGTGGGCAGAGTTGCGTATGCTCTCTGTGCTTTTCCTGTCAGCACAGTTTGGAGTAGCATCGACCAGCATTCTTTCGGCCATCCAAGATTTAGCGCAGTTCGCTCAAAATGTGCGAAGTATCCATCCACGTTGGCTTCTTCAAATTTTGGGACTAGCCTCGCTTGCTTCGTTACTTCAAAACTGTCATGGCTTCCTTCGCGTCCTCTTATTGCCAAGTCGACTTCTCACAGCCTTGTTTCTTGCTGAATTTTTACTTTCTCCAGTTCCATCTTATTTCTCTCTAGTTCCATTTGGGCTTGTATTTTAATTTTCTCCAGTTCAATTTGTTCTGGTGTCATTCTCATTATTTCCATTGGTAGCTCCTCTAATGCTGCTTCTTCGAACACATTTTCGTCCACCATGTGTTCTGCTATTTTTCTAACGAGTTCATGTTTCCTCATGGAATTTTCAACATTTAATTCTAGCTTCTCGCCAATTTTCATTATCTCGCTTTTTCTCAGCCTCTCCAACTTTTCCATGGAGGGTTCTTTTAAAAAGTTTTCTATTTTGTCCATTTTTCTTCAATTTTTCCAAACAGTTATATCAACGGGGTTTGACTGTTTCGACAATATTCCTTTTTTTTTTTTCTTTCAGTCTCCCAGGGTAGATTTAGACGGCAGGAATTGTCATACGACCACAAGCAATAAATATTATTAATAATAATAATTCCGGAAACGAGCCCCCACTTTAAGTCTGAGGTCGGGAATAAAAGATTAAAATTTCCCGGACGAGCCCCCATTTTAGGTCTGTGACAGCGAATTGACTAAAATCCCAAAACGGGACTTTTATTTTCGCACGTGTGAAGACGGGGCAGGTTGTCACTTGATCCCCTATATAATAAGTCCTTGTTCAGAGTTTTTAGCCAATTTGCCATCACAGACCTAAAATGGGGGCTTGTCCGGGATACTGGCTATGGTTCGTCTGCCCGCTACGAACCCTGCTCAAAAACTGCCCACTGAGGGGAAGGGGTCCCCACTTCCATTTTGGGGTCCCAGCCAATCATTTGGCTTCTCTCTTCTCCCCCTTGGTGTCCGGCGACCTGAGGTTACTAAGTACCAACACCTGTTGATACCCCTCTGTGACCTACATTCTTCCTTAACGGTCACTTTTTTGACGGGTCGCCACTGTTTATTCCAACGGGAGGATAGTATTAATCTTATTTCTATCGTCTCCGTGGGCTATCACGTGACACAATTTGAATGGTAAAATCCCAAAGAATTATGACTTCCTGACCTTCTATGACTTGTTCAAAATGATGTTCATACTATTTTTGAGCATGTGATGCATGTGCTCTAGGTGATCCCTCCTCCCACATTTTGATTATTGATCTGAAGGAGTCTCTAGACTTAGAGCTGAAACATGAGTGACCACTAATTTGACAGGTTCCAACAGATTGAATAGTTAACAACACCGACTGAATGTTGCTTTCATCTATTGTTGTAGATTGCAACTTCTCACGAGTATATTTTACATAACAACCAAGGAGAAGAGTTATACCAAATTTCTTATCAACACATTCTATTAATCAATAAATCATGGCCTCTTGGTCTGTAGATTGCATGACTCTCAGTTGTTTTTCAAGATCACCTTTACTTTTGGATTTTCTTCTTTTTCTAGTTGTCCTAGGGTTCTTTTTTACTCCCTCTAGTTGGTATTCTGTCTGAATCAAATGTTGTCTACCTCAGCCTAACCTAGTGTTTCTTTTTCCAACTGTGATCGATGAAGTCATAAAGATTTACCCTCTTGAAATGAGGATCAAGATTTTCCCTCTGCTTTAACCAGGTCTGTTGATTCAAATTCCTCAGTTTTCTGCTTTGATTATGAAAATACTGATATAAGGTAAATTGAAATTGAGTCAATAATGTTTAAATTTCTGATTTTCTGGGTCCTGCACATCATAAGACTTCAACTTGGCATTTTTCAGCTGCTCATCTTCTCAGCCCATCCAAATTGGTCTTTTCTTTCTGGTTAACTGACAGCTGGGTCCTAGTTCAATCTTTGCCATTTCTTTCAATTTATCGGAGTCAATCAATCTCTTTCTTATTTCTTTTCTCCTGACAAAAACAACTACACAATGGAATCTGTTTTCAAACCTTTCTAAAGATGAAGATATCTTCTTAGCCACACTGTCATAAATTTATATATATGGTCTAAATAATTTTTTATTATATTTTCTTAGTAAATTGGTTTTGGTCCCATCTGGTTATTATAAATGACTCTGCATCTGATGGATTTTCTGTTTATCCACATCAACATCATTTACTTTCAAGTGTTCATTGGTCATTTAGAGAAGTTTTCTTCCCATGTGGTTTTATTTTCTTAATTGTTTAATCTTTGTGTTTTAGCAATTTTTTTTATATAATTTTAACTGCATTTAATGGTTGATTATTTTTATTTATTGATGTTCTACATAACAAGTGGTATTGCTTGAGATTTATAGCCATACTCCTATTGCTATCATTGGATTCAGTTGTAATATTGCTTTTAATCTTCTGTAGAACTCCTTCCTGATTTTTTCTTTTTGTTTGCTATGTGGCACCTTCCTTTTGAATTCCCAGATATTTATAAGCTTCATCCTGGTCTAGCATTTTTATTGCAGTTTCTGTCAAGCATAATGTCATTGGTCTTCACAAATTTCCCTTTCATAAACTTGGTTTTTGCACATTTGTCAAAGCCAAACTGCATGCTTATACTGAACTTCTTGACAAAAGATTAAATCAACATCTTTAGCAGTTAACCTCAAGTTGTCCTTGTAAAATAAGGGATTTATGTAGTTTTTTGTAATGAAAAAAGGGGTCGGAACTCCTTCACACCAACTATCAGAATAACGCGACTTCGCAACTCACACCAACTCCTCTTAACTCAATGTCTGCTCTCCGCTTTCAGAATAACACTCTGCCTCGCCAATTTGGTCTTTTTACTGCCTCTTCTCCTCATATGCTAATTACCGCTACTCGCATATAAGGAGTCCACAAACTCACATTCCTCTTTTTTCTTCTCGCGACAGTCAAACGCAGACGCGATGTGAGTAATCTATTCCATTACTTTTTATACCACATTTTTTATACCCATAATCAATTTAGTAATAAGAGTTAAACAAAAGAAGGAAGAGAGAAAATGAGTTACCTTTTAATTTTAATGGTTTTCACCCTTCAATATGATGTTTATAATCATTTGTGTAAAGTTAATATGCCACTTTTGCATAAAAATTAATTATCACTGGAAATATTTTGAAGGTCTCTCAAACTTTTGGCAATCAGACAAAAGTCTTCCTATATATTTACCCAATTCCATTGCATGTGCCTGATGCAACACAAGGGCAATTTTTTTAGGAGATTTTAATGGGTTTGAATTCCAAGTTTTCCTTTTCCTACACTGGTTGCCATACCAAGGTTATTTACCCATAGTAGGAGGGAGAATAACTGGATTCATATTTTTTCCTAGGGTATTAACACTATGTGAAATGTAAACAGGACTTCCTATAATCCATGCCATACTGTGGTTTCTGTGTTTAGTAAATTTCCATGATCATTCTGTTAATCTGAGAAGGGGATCAATTTTTTCGAAAACCCTTCTGATTTTTTCTAAGAACTTTCTCAATTTCAGGTTGGATTCTATTGACATGCAGAGCATTATAAATCTTAGCAACTATAGCAGTTTGTGGTGATTCTGAAGTCACTTGTCTTAAAAAAGAACCAAACGCACCCTTTCATCCACTTTTCTTTTGTGTTTTGGTTATATACTGTAGTGCATAATCGAAGAAGTATGTCATCAATTTTTTTTTGTTTTCCGAATTTCAAGTGGTATTTCATCAAGTCCTGCAGCTTTTCTCCTTTTGTTTTCAGAACTGTGTCAAGTTTACCTTCTCAAGCCAAATCTCTGCTGCATCATCTGGAGCAGGCTGCAAGAGGCATCAGTCTCTGCATAAACTCTGATAAAACAAAGTTTGTGTCCTTTAATCGAGATAGTGCCATGTCCTCCTTAAATGACAAGCCTCTGAAATTAGTAGACCAGTTCATATATCTTGGTAGCAATATCTCATCTACTGAAAATGATGTCAACATATGTATAGGTAGGGTATGGACTGCTATTGATAGGTTAACGACTATATAGAGATTTGATTTCTCCAACAGAATAAAACAGGAATTCTTCCAAGCTCTAGCCAAGTCAGTATTACTGTATAGGTGCACCATATGGATTTTAATGAAATACCTGGACAAAAAGTTAGGTGAGAACTACTCAAGGATACTGCATCCTGTTTTGAACAAATCCTAAAAGCCATGCACTAGTGTAGGCCGACCAGCAAAAACTTACCATCATTAGCTCTGTGCAAACGCAAGATGCCGTCTAGAAGACTTTCCAAAAGGGATGATTGATAGCAACAGATGGCAAGGGAGAATCAAGGGAATCCATGCTGTTGACACATTCTAATGATTTTTTTTTTCACACCATCTTCTGAGCAACATAAATGCAAATGACATTTTCATGTTTCATAGAAAAAATAAAACAAATCAAACGATATATTGTCCAGAAAATTCAACAATGCATTGTAAATGTTGAATTCATCTGACAACTTTGCAACTTTAAGTAAATTTTTGATGTTTGCATCCAATTGTCAAAAATGAAATTGACATTATTTATAAATTATGACCAAAGTCTTAAGAAAATCAATCAATGCAACTGAAATTTTATGTTCAGTTTGAAATCATCAGTCCAGCACATTTTTTATTTTTTGAATTTTATTCCAAATAAACTTCAAAGACGTAAATTGTAAATGATAGTTTGTTTTTGTTATTTTGTTGTTGTTTTGTTTTTTAATTTTAATGTCCATTGTAAAAAAAAAAAAAAAAGGAAAGAAAACCCTTTCTACAGGATTTCCAAACTTTTATTTCTTTTGCAAAATACATGAAGTTACTTATTCATCATATATGAATGGATTTAATCAGTCAACATGGAATGAGCAACTTTGGTATTGTGATATTCCAAATCTAAGCATGTTTATTTTATGACATTTATTTATACTTATTTGCTTTTTTTTTAGGCGAGCTGTTGCACAGCGCTGTCCTGTGCCTCCAATGCAAAATTTGATTTCTGTGGGTGGACAACATCAAGGTAATTTTCTTTAACTATTTTTATATCAGTAAATCCTTTTTGGTTACTCTTTTATCGTTGTTAAAAGCTGAGTTTAATCTCCACTTACACCAGTTAATGTTGTGCAATTGATATAATACTATAATCTCCTGAGCCAGAGGTGGGATTGAAACTTTAAGATTTAGCTTTTTTCTTGAACTGATTATTGTGTGGGTCTAACAAAATTTAAATCACCAACCGGCGTTAATGTGCAAAAAAAAATGGCTTGTTTTCTGAATTTTTAACAGGTCTTCTGCTAGAAGATAATTCATACAAGATGGACATATCAGCAAGACTGGAAATGAGCCAAATCACAAAGGAAATACTAAATACCTTCTGATGACAAAGGGGAACTCACACACAAAGAACAACACAGTCAAAGTTGTCCAGAAAGATAATCTATTCTTTGATTTTGTTACTATTATCCCATGAGTTTAGCAATGTATTCTGTTATCCTTTGGTGCCAATGTTACAGTCAAACTCTCCTTCCTTCAGTAATGCACTTTTTATTGACTTACCAAAGGAGCCAAAATTTACACGCATCACAAATTTGTCTTGTGAGATTTCCTTTGAGCACAAGATCTGTTTCTTTTAACTTGTTACTTCACAATCAGTCATATTTCTTTTTCTGAATATCTTGCATGCAAGACTGGAGTTTTAGGGTGGATAATCTCCCTGTGTGTTGAACCCGGGATTGAACCAGCAACCTTTAGATTTCAGTCTAAAGCACTTGTTACACCACTTCCCTCTTTGCGTTCCTCCTCTACTGTGCCGAAACCCGGGATTGAACCAGACACAAACGAACCCTCTTTTGTCGAGAGCTGCTGTTAGTCCCACTTTCATGTCCACATGCTCAGCTACTTTGCTTCATGAACCAAGTCATTTTTCCTATTTGCTACAGTTTTTAAAAAAAGTGACAGTCTTTTTTCCTTTAAAGGATGATGAAGCAGATACTTTTGATAGCACAGCTGTCTTTTATTGATCTTGGTTTTATGTTTTCTTTGTTACTCTTGCATGGGCAACCCAGAAAAGAATGAAAATTGTATTCTGGAAAAGGCTTTTACTGGTGGACATGTGGTGTCTTCACTGGAAGAGAGTAGTTTTTGTTCTGGATTCTTATATATATTCAACTTTACCTCATGAATTCAGATGAGTAGGAGAGATTGCATCATGATCGAGCCAGATGGAATAGAAATTCATGAGTCATTCTCCAGCAGTTATCACTCAAAAGTTAAGCTTGACAGAGCCAAGGGCTGAGTTTGTGGTGGAGGGTAAAGTGTGTTATCTATTTTGGGTTAAGTTGCTAATATCAGTTTGATGTCTCTGAGGGGCAGTGAAAACTGGCTGTAGGTAACTAAGTATCGCAGATTCTCTGATAAAGTGTTTGACCAAAGTTGGAACCTGTAAATAAACACATTACTCATTCAAGATGGCTGTTAGATTACTTTCTCACTATTGTGATCATCTAATGACTTTTCTTTTCATCTTCTCTCTTGTTTATACCATCTTTGTGTCCTTATAGTTTCAATAAGATATTGATGAGCTATCTTCTTTTTTGAAAACAGCATGCACAACATGGGGGGCAGTCAGGTAACCCCAGTTTGGGAGCAAAGAAAGGATGGCATCTCATTGGTTCTTTTGGAAAAGTACAAATCCTAAAATTCTTTTTTATTAAAATAGAAATCTTTTTGCTAATGTGTGGGTGTTTTTCACTCTCTAAGCTTTATTGACTTCTGTTAAATCTTACCCTATCAATTTCTTGTGTAATAACATTTATAATACTTGATTATGTAAAATCTCTTTTTTTCTAATGCTGTCCACTCTTCATTACTAAGCTTAGCTTAATCTGACATCAGCTACTTAGAGTACTTTTTGTTGCTTATTATTGTTCATTTTTAAATTATGTTAGTGAATGAATCTTGTAAACACTTTCTTGACTTTTTGCATTTCTCATTACTATTTCTTGCCGACCAATTGGCCTACTTAGACTCTCTGTTAGGTATGATACAACCTCTTGGCTCCATGAACACGCTGCTGCATAAAGATGTCAACCCCCATGTTAGTTGCAAGTGAAGATCAAAGTTAAGTAACCTGAGACGGAAAAAGGAAAGAACTAAGACATGCCTTTGACAGACAATTTGTTCAATAGAAAGGATGGATATGACACTTTGTGACCTGCCTCTAACTCTGCTCTTGTGTGCATCTAACTTCAACTAGCCCCAATCTGCTACCTACCCACAGCTTGTAGCTAAACTCTTATCTGGTGTAGCACATGCCCAACTCCTCATCTGTCCATCTACTGCTATATCCTGCATATATAGGGCATTTGTCCCAACCCACTCTACAAATGCAGACCATGCAACATCAGATACTTAAACAGCTATTCTTTAATCTACCAGTTAGCACCAAAAGGTTGTGTCTAACAAAGATAAAAATGAATCTACTTTATCCAGTTTTCTGAACTTTTGGCCCGTTCTTCAAAGTTATCACCACACACTTGCTTGCACAGGCATGTTCAACTTTACACACACACACACACACACATCTACACAAAAATGTTCATCTCCACCTAAATATACATACACACCTGCATAAATTTGCTTATCCTGATATAGATATATACACTTACACTGCACCATAGTGTCACATAGTTATCTTGCTTGATTGTAATTTTTTTCTCTAAAGCACCTTGATCATTTACTTTAGATTTTAGAGACAAGTTTCTTGTTGGTCATTTTGTTGTGGGTTTTCAAGATCTCTAGATTAGTTGATGATAGGATAAAACCAACAAGGAGAAGGAAAAATAGAAAACAAAGTATTCCTCTCAACAAAGAAAAAACATTTTATTCAGCAATTACAAAATGTCATTGACTGAATAAATATCAAAGAAATGAAAATTAAAACTAATCAAAAGAAATTTGATGTTTTATAAGTTTAAGATGTTAAGAATGCAAGAATATTTTGATATTGACGAGCAATTGATGGTAACAAAATCATCTTAACATAAAATGCTTTGTGGTAAATTTCATTGTAATGTGGACAGTTGATCCTGAATGATTTCCAATGGCCCCTAATTCTTAATTCTATTCCCTAAACTTTATTAACTTATTACCTTAAATGGTATAAGAGTTATCATGATAGAAAATATTTAGCAAGGCTGTTTCTATTTTATACTAATGCTTTTGGGAAAGGCATGAATCCATCTCTCTTCTCCCCAGCTATGGATAGTAGGATAGATTAGATTTTATAGCTTTGGTAAAGGGTAACTCTAGTTTAGAAGAAGAAAAACTTTGAATTCACCACCACCATCCCTACCAGTATGGTAGGGAAATTGCCATGGTGGACTGATGTCCTTTTAGGCAATCCAATGTTGTGTTCAACTTTGTTCTGGCAATGCTTGCAGCAGTCCTAATACCAAGTTTTATAGGACCTTGCCATTCTCTTGGATGATTTTATCATTGTAAAGAAAAGAGATCAACAGTATGAGCAACTGCTGATCTTCCATATAGCTATGACCTGACATAATTCTCGTGAGACTAACAGCTATTGTAATAAAATCATATTTATTTGAAAGCACCAAATCTTAATAATTCATTGTTTATTATTCAGCTATTATTATTAGGTTGTTTGAAAAATAATCGTCAGTTTTATTACACATTTAGATTTTAAATCAGCTATTATTTTTTTTTAACAACTTGATATTTCACATTTGGCATTGACTTTTGTTACAGTCTGCCTTAAAATCTTCTTGGACTTTTTTTTTACTTTTTGGGCACAGACTACAGAATACATTTTTACATCCCTATCATTATATGGTGGGGTTTGGGGGGGGTTGTTAGATGGGATTAATAAGGATAAATTTCAATAATCTTTTTCTTTTCATTTCTATTTTTATAGGCACAAAATTTATAAATTTTCCCCACAAAACAAATGTTTTTAGTAATTACAACAATCATAAATTTTCTTTTAAAATTAATTGTGCAGAAATATTTGTTGAGAATGAGGAATTAAGTGTCTTATTGAGGAAGAAATTTAATTCAATTCTTGTAACTTAACGCTTTTTATTAGTCTGTAAGCCAAACAGGAACAAAGATACAAAAAAGGATAGATGTGTGTAGATGTGAAATTGTGTTTGTAATAGAAATACGTACTTGGCAAAGTTCCTTTTGATCATTCAGGTTTATGTCAAGTGCTACTGGTGTAAAACAACATTGTAACTCTGTTAAAAAGTCCTCAAAATGACAACTGCAAAAAGACAAAAGTGCATGTAACCTTTATGACATCTTGAATTGATAGAAGGCTATATACCTGAATATGTTCTTACAGCACTGCATCCCCTAACAGGTATTGAAAAAGTCATCTTGCTGATAAGGGAAATTTATCATTTTACATTTTGAAATTACTTTGAAGTCATAATTCCTTCTTGATATATTAACCCTATATGACTATAGGTTTCATGTATTCAACTTGAATTTTTTAATCCTTTTTCTCATCAATAATAATTCAGTCCTTTTGTTTTTATGGTCTTCAAAATGTTGTGCAAATTTTCTCTGCTACACTTAAATGAATTTTGGTTTGTTTTTGTTTTTATGACAGTTGAATCAATTTATATTATTCAATAATAATGAATATGGTTTTCTCCAATTCTTTTCAGGTATTTACGGATTTCCTCATTGCCCTGGAAGTAACTCTTCAATCTGTGATATAGTACGCAAATTACTAAACGAGGGTGCTTACCTTAGGTAAGTAATTTTAATCCTTTAGCAAACTTCCCATCTCTTATTGATGAAAGCAGTCTTAAACTTCTCAGGAATTACTTTATCTACAATCAGAATCCTTGAAGAACAGACACATAGTTTTCTTGATAAGGTTCAACTGCTGTATTGTCATCCAAGAAAATATATTAAAGGATTAAAGTTTTTGTGCAAATTCTTTCAGTGTTGGAAAAAAAATTGAGATGAAGTAAAGATTTAACATCCAACTAGATTAATATTAAACAAAAATGATTGGAAGGATCAGTTCTCTTTTATAATATTTATACATTCAAGATATAAATACTAAGAGCAAAATTTACTTATATTTAAAAGAACAGATAATACACTTTGATCTTAGCTAAACATAGAAAAAAACCTAAAAGTTGATTCCTCGATACAAATGAACATATCTTGCCTTATTTATCTTTTGTGACTTTCAGTTTAGATCTTCAAATTCAATAAAGGAACTTAATTTTAAACAACTTAATATTTTAAAGATAAGTTTTATTTTGCTTGAACTTTTTTCTTTAATACTTGCTAAGATCAAAATACAATCTCAAGTTATTTATTCTTCAAATGTTGCCAAATAAAATCTCAAGTTCCTGCATTTCTGGTCAAAACTTCACCTGTAAAAACAACAATGCAGTTTTTTCTTTTCAGTTTAAATGACATTCCTTTCTTTCTTTTCCAGTTTTATTCAAAATCAGTGAGTATTTTCCTTTCTTTTCTTTTCTTTTTTCTTTTTCTTTTCCAAATTTTCACCTCATTTACTTGATTTATGTCAATTCTTTGTTTTTTTTGCTTTTTAAATAACAACTTTTTTCTATGATTTCTTCAAGTAATTAAAATTTTGTCACTAATGTATTAAATCTTTCAATAAATACGTTCGGATAATGAAATAAGAATACATTCCTGTTTAAGAAGAAACAATTCTTCATCAGTTTATGAAATGAACAATGTTTCATATAACCCATGATATCAGGTAGGAATTATTAAACAAATATGATAAAACTTTTACTTTAGTATGTAAATAGAATGAATATCTAGGAAGTAGATATTGTTTCATCAGTAAGTAATAAGGGTTATCCCTGTTGTCCTAGAGTTGTGACGATCCCTATGGAATGCCTCGGGGGGGTAAATAAAGTTGTTAAGATATCAACACGTGTTTGTGGTTTGTCCGGCATCTTCCCATTTTCAGGCATTACCGGCAGCCCACCAAAAACAACCAATGCTCGTGTATGATACAGATATAAACTTGTGAACACATGTTGTGAATCTAAAATTATTTATTCAAGAAATAGTCATTTTGGAGAAACTATGATTAGTATAGATTTTACAAGAAAATAAAATATCTAATACTTATTAGATATATTTTACTTAGGTAAAATATACAATTAATGGCCAGTTGGAAAGACATCAACCTTGTAGATTTAATGTGAAGCAGCCAGAAAAGCCAATCAAGGTAATTTTGCAAGTTCATAAAAAGTGCTTCATTTTTAGTTAAAACTTGGGGTTTTCTTTCACTACAGAACAAAATCCTTTGTTGAAAAAAAAAAGAAGGGTTAGTATTGATATTTGACTTTAGATTTAATCACTATGATTAACTAAGAAGCTTTAATAAGGAAATGAATCAATTAGCTGAAAAGATAATTTTATCTATAATTCTTCAGACTGAAAAAATGTTACTCATCTCTTTTGAAAAAGTCCTGAAAACTCTGAAAAATCAAACAGAAATAGGGAGATAACATTTCATATTTGTTGAGTGAGAATTGTATTTGTAATGCAGCTAATCCAAGGGCCAATGAGAATAGAAAATGTATCAAATTTCCATGATAGGATTTAGAAATATAGTTATACTCAAAGAATGATATGGATCAAAATTGATATCGTATCACTCTGAAAGTGGTAATGAGAGATCTTTAGACAAACGGGGTAGCCCAATCCTAATGATAGTTAATGAGCAATCATTGAACTAATGCATTTATAAAGAGAAATAGGATTTGATCTTATAAAGTGATTGATATTTAATTTCATTTCTGTTCTTTTTGTCATTTCTGATAAAACAAAGACAAATGAATTCCTCGTGAATTGTTGGCCAAGGAAAAGAGTTGCTGAGTGGAAACTGAAGAGAATGTTGGTCCCGGAGTTTCTAAAAGAAATTCACTTTATAGTTGTTACAGATCAACGACTGAGTGACTTAGTTGTCTTTCTAAGTACCAGAAAAAAATTGCTATATCCAAATTGAGAATTTTTTCAAGAACTAAGTAGCCATCTATCTCTGGGTTAATTGGCTAAGACTTTGTACCCATTAAACATTGTAATCAGCTGAAATATAGCTATTTTATAGTAAAGTGGATGTCTTCAATTTTTGCTTGGTTGCCCAGTTGGCTGCGACCATAGAATACACTGACCATATCTCTGCAGAGAGGTAAGATTCCCCCGACGAGTGTCCTGATTATGACACTAAACAATCTGATAGTGAGGTTCCAGTAATGCTGGAGCTTTGGGGAATGCAGAGTACCCCTTCAATGTGATCACTCCCAGGCCCACTCTGACCCTGAGTGATAGCACCTGATAGGGTCCTATCTATGGGTCAAATACAACTGTGCACTTATGTTAAACTGAATTGTTTGAAATAGAACTGTTTTGACATTTAACTGTGTATGGACAAAAACTGTACTTATACTAAACTGAATTGTTTGATTTAGAACTGTTTGACTAAACTGAATAGCTTGAAATAGAAATGTTTTTGAATTAAACTGTGTACTTACATTTAAACTGCATACTTATACTAAACTGAATTGTTTGAAATAGAACTGATTATTTGTATGAATATAGATTTGGCATTAAATAACCTACAAAGGTTGATATGCCATAAAACCCAACCAACCAACCAATGTTTGCTTGTGTGCAAATTAAATTCCTAAAAGTTTGTTCACATAATTATGAATTAATGGAAATCACCCGAGAAAGCTTAAGAATAGAAATTCATTGAAGTACTGCATTTTTAATTCTTTACAAAAAATTTATTTAGCTATTCAATTTGTATATTGAGCATCAAAAATGAGTAAAAGGGATTGTCAATGGTCAGTAATTAATGCAAACATTATTGAAAAATAGAACTATTGCATGGCTTATGATTGCTTTATCTCAGAACTTGAGATATTTTCATCATTCCATGAATTATTCAAACCAGTATCCTCATCTTTTTTTTTATGTTTGCATTATGTTATTCTCTGTTATTATTTTTTTACTTGTTGAACAGAAATGGCAAAAGAACATTTCTTTATATGCATTTGTTATCAAGTAGAAAACAAGGGATTAGGAATAATAAAACCCAATGTAGATAAAAGCAAAAAAAATATATCAAATTCTTGTAAAATCAAAAAAGGTCACATATTTTCTTTAGGGAAGTGGTAGATTTAAACCTGTTTTTAAATAATTTTGTCATATCTTTAGAGAAACCTTTCTAAAAGATTGAGTTTTAAAACAAAATATTATTTTATTTGCTCAAGTTTTCTTTATAGAAGTGAATAATTTTTTTTTCTTTCTATTTCCCATTCTCTAGTGTTGTGCAAGCTGAATATTGGCATGATCCTCTTCAGGAAGAGGAATACAAAGATAAAAGTGTATTCTTAGCTGACATTAACCTAGAAAGAGTAAGCACATTTTTCATTGATTTTCTTTGATTTACTTAAATGTCTTTTGTATTTCATCTATTCAAAACTTTATCATTTGGGTACAGGAGACAAAAAACACAAAAAACAAAACATACATTCATTTGGAAAAAAAATGTTTCTAATACCTGAATAAAACTAATAAAAGCATCAAACTTGCTGTACTTATTCATATTACAAACAGGTTTTAAAATACTTGTTAATATTCATAAAATACTCTGTTAAAATCCTTTATTTATGTCTAATATGCATCTCACTTTCAAAATCTAATATCACAAATAGAGTGCATGTGTTGAGTTTGATGATAAAGAAAAAATTAAATTCCAAGCTACTAAGTTGTCAATTTTCTATGAAAAATTTCTTTCTATAGTATGGAAATTACCATCATTTCTTTTGAAAATTTTTCTTTTTTCAAAAAGATAAAGTTTAAAAAGAGAAACAAGTGAAATGGCTCTAAATTGGGGGCTTGATTTACAATGTACATATAATGCTAAATTGAGCCCTGATTTTGTGTCTATCTTTATGGTGAATTTTAATAAAATTTTTAAAATTGTCTCTTAGAGCTTTGAAAATGATATCAGGTGCCTCGTTGCAAATCATGGCATTAACTTTTGGTTTTAATGACATAGGAAGTATTTTCATTTTGTGAAGTAAAACATCAAATAATCTCAACTAAATACAGTTTAAAACGTTTTCAAGGATAACCCTAACAATTACTGAAAGTTTGCTTAAAATCTGGCCCAAAATGGCAGAACTTTAATGGGACAGACAAACAGATACTTTTGGTTTTAATCATAACAAGAAAATATCTATGGTCAATTAAGCATTACTTTCCTTCATCTATTTTGTTCTCAACAATTCAATAGAAAAAAATTCCAATTTATTGCTTGTAATTTGTTCTTAATTATAAAATGTTTGAAAAATGAATATATTATAAAAATAGTTTCGCATTTATATATATTAATAAAAGGAAATATATTTTTTGTCATAAATCGCTAGTTTAAAATGATTGTATCGTATGCAGAAAGGATCTATGTTTTTCAATTTTTGTTTTACCAATGTTTAAGCAAAATTTAAAATTTGTACTGAATATTTTGTTTTTAAAATGCCAAAAAACTAATAATTTTTGTTTGTGGTTCCAGCTCATTTACTGATCCGCTACAAAATGTGAATGTTATTTATGTCAGAATCTTCTCTGTGTCCCATTTTTTGATGACTTCACTGTGTGGCTGCTTTTTAACTTTTTCTTGTGTCATCTCTACCTGACTGTTTTCATAGATTTATAAAGTCTCTGATTTTTTTAATTTTTATAAAATTCAAAGATCTTAATTCCACAGAGTAAATTGAAGTCCCTATGGGTTTTATATCTGTATGACCCTACATATTGGTCCATAGTCCAGATGGTCAGACACTCCTTATAGACAAAACCTCCATCTTGACCTATTGGTTAGAACACTTCCAGTTTCTCTTCAATGTTTAAAACTTGGCAATTCTCCACATTCCCCTACAACCAGTAAAAGCAGAGCAAGACAAGTGACCCTGGATTGAAGAGTCATAATGCAACTAGTGATGAAGCAGCTGGTGTGGATGGAATTCCACAAAATTTAGAAGTAGGGAGCATATAATATAATAGGCCCTTGGCTCAACCTTTGCTTACATGTTATAAGCAAATGGAGATTTAAGGTGACTGTTAATTGTGGAAAAATTTCAATGAAACCCTTAGGAGTTTTATTAAATGATTGGAATGATGGGGACTGTAACATTACATGGCACAAATCGAAGTTTGTAATGCTACAGTGTTCAAATAGACATTTGTACTATTACCACTATACTACATAGTGAGTTACTCCACAACGTGTCTATGATTGTAGTACTATGCCGTAAGTATCAGTCAGACCCCTGTTGTAACCTCAACATGAGAAAAAGTGATGAACATACAAAAACCCCATCTAGGTTTGCTGATACAAAAGTTTATTTGTTACTACACCATTGAGAAGAGAGAGACACAGAGTATAAACTGAGTCAAATTCTTTAGCTAGACCAAGAGAAATAAAATGTCCTGAAAAGAGAGAGAGAGAGAGTAGACACAAACCTTGAATTATCTTTCATGTTTTCTGTTGTAGTTCTAATACATGCTTGCCCGCTGGTTCTGTCTTCACAGCTTCACGGTGGGTGTGAGACCCCTTCATGGAGCTCACTCAAAATGGGCACCATAATTTTCAGCTGCCTACACTAAACAAATGATACCATCCGAGCTGAAAATATAAGAAAGCACAAAAGCAAACAAAAATGTAGTGTTATTTCCTATTGGAATCTCTTTTAAAGTCCCAAATACTTTAAATAGACAAAAATCTACAACATAAAGATCTCGTGTCCCCCATCGCCCCTGAAAGAATACATGACACCAAAATAGAACGATATCTTCCATAAAAGATAGCTACTATAAAACAAGATCTCTAATAAAAGATACCCACTGTAAAACAAGATCTCCAATAAAAGAAACCAAAAAACCTGAATGATATAAAACAAAAAAACTGAAACTAAAAACAGATTCAACCAACTGGAAAAAAACAGAACAGATTCCAAACTCTACAAAACCCAAAACAAAGAAAAAAGATAATCTTCCAAATCCTTAATGGGAAACAAAATAATTCAATGGAATAAACAGCAAATAAAGCCAAATTATAATGACCTACTTCTGCTAGAGAATAACCTAAATCCTGCTATAATATTCCTCCAAACTTAAAGAAGCAGACTGGCAAAGATATCAAAGTAAATATCATTAAAATAAAATGACTAATCCAGGATGCCAATACTAAAGACTTAACAAATCTTTTAACCAAAGCAACAGAGTGCATACCTGAAAGCCAAACAGCAGATAAATGAAACAAACCGTAATTTGAAAAAAATTGTCAGGATGCAATCAGAATTAGGCAAACAGCCCTCCATAAAGAAAGAACTTACTACATACAACTTAATTGAATTCAAACATCTCAAAGCAAATGCCTGTAAAACAATAAAAGAAGCAAAGAAAGAATGTTGAAAAGAATATGTAAACAGTCTTAATACCCATTCAAATGCTAAAACAATTTGGGAAAAATTTTAAAAATCTCCTAGAAGAATCAACCCCCCCCCTATAAAGCATCTTGAGGTAAAATATAAAAGGTAATCAGTAAAGTAGAGATAGCAAATTTACTTGCAGAAACATTCTTAGAAAATTCCAAAACAAATGGGTACCTGAAATTCCAAAACATCAAAAAGGAAAAGATAAAATACTCGCTCAATTTTTCATCAGATAATTCAGAATGTTATCATATGCCTTTTACCCAGATAGAACTGATGGAGTCCATCGAAAGGTCCCACAACACAGATGTAGGCCCTGATGAGATACACTATCAATTTATTAAACAGATCTTGCAAGAATCACTGCAATATTTTCTGAACACTTTTAATAAAATTTGGATAAATAGAGAATTTCTTTAATTATGGAAACAAATGACAGTGATTCCCATTCGAAAACCTAACAAAAATGATCCAAACCCACAAAACTAACAAGCTGCCCCTCAACAAGGCAATAGAACACATAAAAAGAGACTGATCTGGTTCCTTGAAAAACACAACCTCATAACAAAATACCAATTTGGTTTCAGAAACAAAAGAAGCACGGTCAATCACCTGATAAGATTAGAAACTTAGATAAGAAAAGAACCCTTAATAAATGTATTTTTTGATCTGGAAAAAACATACAATACCACGTGGAAGTATGCAATAATGAAAGACTTGCATAAACTTGGACTAAAAGGCAGACTATCTAACTTAATAAACAATTTTTTATCTGAAAGAAACTTAAAGTCCACTGAGAGTCAACACTCCCCAACCTCCGAAAGCAAGAGGAAGGGATACCCCAAAGTAGTCTACGGTTAGTGACACTATTCAGTATAAAAAACCAACACTATAGTCAGTTGCCTAAAACCTGGGGTTGAGGACTGTGTATATATGGATGACTTCCTGATATACTATCAATCAAGATACATCCACATTGCAGAGAGACAGTTATGACAATATCTAAATAAAATAAACAAATGGGCAACATCAAATGAACTCCGATTCTCAAAGAAAAAAATCCTATGTATTCACATTTGTCAAATGAGGAAACATCATAATAACCCTATAATCAAATGGGAAGATTCAGAAATACCAGTGGTTGAATAACATCAATTTTGGGGTGTGCTGTATGATAAAAAAAAAACTATCTTTCTTCAAATAAAGAACCTTAAAACAAAATGTAACAAAGAACTGCAACTACTACGTATGGAAGCTCATTAAAGATTGGGGAACTAATCAACAAACACTAATGAAATTATACAGAACCATAATCCATTCTAAGTTGGATTATGGCTTTATGATCAATGGAGCTGCCAGAAAATTGTACATCATAAATGAATAAGACTTGCACCAGGGGCCTTTTCTACCTTTCTAATTGAGAGTCTTTATGTGGAAGCTAATGAAACTAAGAAGAGAGAAATTAACCATCCAGTATTACCTCAAACTAAACTCCATTCCTTCCGATCCAGCACATGAAACCTAAAATATAAACAACTTTTTAAACAAAAAAACAAAATAAAGATATTTGGAATCCAAATGGAGCAAGTTACTGAAGAATTAATTCCCCCCAAAATGATACACACAACTGGATTAGAAGATACTCCCCACTGGACCATTCAACTATGTAATCAGGAAATTGAGCAACCTTCCTAAAACAAAAACTCAACCTATCTCCTCCTTTGAAAAGTTCTCAAAAATCAGCAAAAAATACTCAAGTCATTTAAATATCTTCACTGATGGCTCTAAAGACAGAGAAAAAACAATCCTCAACAAAACTATCATAAAAAAAACACTGAAAGAAGCATCCATCTTTAATGCAGAAATTTGTGCACTAGAACTGACATTGAATCTAATAGCTATGTGCAAATATAAGAAATTCATCCTATTTTCAGATTCCTTATCTGTGTTGATTTCACTAAGGAGAAAAAAAACTGGAAAAGCCACAGATTATCAGGATCCTGAACGAGATCTCTGCCATGCACAAAACTAAAGCCATCATATTCTGCTGGAGTCTAAGTCAAAACAGAATCAAAGGAGGAGATAAAGCAGACTCGGCAGCCATATCAACAGCAGGAATGGTCATTGATCACAACCTCAAAATACTCTACACCACTTACAGTGAATGAGTACATCAAAGGGAAAGTACAATAATTGTGAAAAAGCTATCCACAAAACAAAATTTTCCAAATAAAGTCCATGCTTGTGGGTTGGGGGTGGGTAATGAGCTCCAGGACTCAAAAACTGAAACCTGGAGCAAGTCTAAACCCAACTACACATCAGTCATAGATGCCTGACTTGGGCCTTTATGCTAAAACAGGAGGAAGAATGACTGAATTGCATGTTGCTCAATAATCACAATAAAACATCCTTTTGGAATGCCAAAAAAAGTTAGTCTCTATCAGAAAGAGACACTTTTAGGCAAGAAACTTAACCTCTTTCAACTAAAAAGCAGCAAAATTGTAGATTTTTTTAAAGAAAAAAGGACTATACAATAAAATATAAAAAATATATTCAAAATATAAAAATAAAAATCCTGATTCAACATAGAATAACCCTAGAAAGGTTGACATGCCATAAAAACAACTCACCAACCTAAATAACCTATGATGATTGATATGGCATTAAACAAAGAAATCAACTCTATTATTTGGATACTGAAATATATCAGGACATTGTGTTGGTGTTATAATAGCATTATGTTTCAAAATCTTTGACCCTTTTGTGCTAGGAATGGGGTAAATTACCACAAGATCTGCACGATGCAGTTATCACTATGCTGTATTAGATGAAAAATTTGACTGCTCTAATTAAAGAAGGGTTATTCGGTTCTCCACCAGAGAAAAAACCTTGCAAGATTTAATAAAACTGATGCCATTTATCACTGAAAAATTCTTCAGAACAGATTGCTATCATCCATCTCTCCCAGAAAGCCAGTTTGACTTCAGAACCAATGTTATAGAACATATGACATGGCTTTTTGGTTCATGGCTAGTGACCCCGTGTGCTCTGACAAGCTGTCACGCTGTAATTAGTAAACAGGAGATGACAGCACGTCAGGGCAGTTGGGTCCAACAGGTGTGTAACCGGAAGGAGACCACGTGATAATCACGCGGTCAGATTTAGACAGTGTGTAGAGAATCGGGAGTCAAGCCAGGGACACGCAGCTGATCAGAGACATCTTGGCTTGCAAGCATTGGCACCCCCTGGCTCCCGGAAGAAGGTATGGGACAAGAAGAAGTCCCCTCTCTGAGTATATGTCTCTCCATCTATCTCTCAACTAACAACAAATTGGGCCCTTTGAGAATAAAATGAGAGATATATTTTTATAAAGAAGTGTTTTGTTTGTTCATTATCATTGATTACTATACAACACCAACATAAGCACCACAGACATAGTGTTTGTCTTCAGACAACTTCCAGAGAAATACAGCAAGCAGAACAAGGGACTCTATGCCATAAGTATTCAACTGAAATTTGATCAGGATTATTTTAGTGGCACAAAAATCAACATGGCAAAGTCAGACTCAACATCAATTTCTTGGTGTTCTTGTTCATCAGTTGAGTAAAACAGGGTTGTGTCTTGACGCCAACTCTATTCACCTTTTTTTTTCAGTATAATGCTCTAACAAACTACTCAAGACCTTGATTATGAAGAAGGTGTCTGTGTTCACAATCATCTTGGTGATAATCTGTTTAACCTTGTGTCCATACCAAAACTCTGGATCAGAGACCTCTTTGCTAATGTTAATGCTTTTGTTGCCTACTTAGAGAGAGTTCTGCTTCCTAGCATCCTGCTTTGCAGAGGTAGCTCAGTTCAAATTAAAAATGAGCCTGAAGAATAAAGAGGTTCTCCACCAGTCTACACCCCAAGAAGAGTACTGCCCTTTTAATATCACAATCAGCAAGACTGAACTGAAAACAGGGAATCAGTTCACCTATGTGAGGTACATTATTTCTTTTGAAGCTCAGATCAACATGTTGATTAGCAACAGACTTACCAAGGCAAACTGCTTTTCACTGACTCTACAAAAAAGGGTGGAATAATCAACATCTGAAGAAAGGCAATATGATCAGTATGTACAGAGGTTACTGCGCTCACCACTCTCTGGTATAGTACCAAATCATGAGTCATATCCACCATATCGCTTATCTGCTCAAAATTCCCATTTATGGTAAACTTTCAAATTGCCATCATGACTGAGAGGCATTAAAAAAAGAGTACAAGGACGCTCTAAAAAAAGTTTTTGTGTGCCTGTCACACTGTCTCTAATGGTCTACACAAGTTAGGGACCCCAACATGTTGCGTCATACCATCCACCTGGCTGTTTTTTTAAACCTCCAACAGGGCTAAACAGGGTGGGGTGAAGAAGGAAGAATCACACTACTGGACCTTTAACTGTAACCAGGCCTGCCTATCCAACATTGACCTTGTCAGCCACAAATGAGCCTGCAATCATCGTGACCACAAACTTTTATAACTTGATCTTTTAAGAAGCGCACACACAGATATATATATATATATATATATATATATATATATATATATATATAATCTACTCAATAATACTGATTTGGTGAGGTTCTTTAAAATCAGATTCTTCTATATTTACAAATGAGAAACAATTGCAAGAATTTTATTTAGATTTGAATTTACGGGGTGCCTTCAATAAGTTTCCAGACTTTTTTGTGCAAGCATTTAAAATTGTTGTAGACTCTTGAAAATTCAGTATGTTATTGCTATACATCTTATGAGATAACTGACCAATGTTTATGATTTCAGCTTCAAATCAACAGCTGCAGCAGGAATTGGAATACACCCTACTAAAGCCTGATTGTCACAGCTGGTGAGTTTCAAAAATGCATTCTGGACGTGAGGACACTTTAGAAGAACGATATGCAATCAAATTGTTTTAAACTTGGAAAAAATGTCACAGAAACATATGGAATGCTTCAGACTGCTTTTGGACCATCTTGCATGAATCAAGCATCAGTTTTTGAGTGGCATGAGAGATTCAAGGAAGGCAGAGAGTCTGTGAGGGATGATGAGAGGTGTGGGAGGAGTAAGGAAGTCAGAACACCAGAGTTGATTGGCCAAATAAAGAATTTCATGGATAAGGACCGTTGTGTGTCTATAGAGACAATAAGTGCACAGTTTGATGTCAGTGTGGGAACTGTACACACAATTATTCGTGAGGAACTAAAGATGCGGAAGATTTGCACAAAGTTTGTCCCAAGGGTGCTCAGAGAAGATCAGAAAGAAAGATGTTGTCATGACAGCAGAGAGATGGTCAAGCTGATCAATTCAGATCTCACAGTTCTTGATGCTATGGTGACTTGCGATGAAAGCTGGATCTACTGCTCTCCCAGACCCAAGAAGGCCAGACAACAAATCCACTTTTGATGACACTTTTTTCGACAGCATTGGCATGATCTACATGCACTGGGTTCCCACTGGACAGACAGTCAACAAGGAATACTATGTTGAGGTTTTAAGGGAGTTCAGGAAGAGATTCCGTCGGAAGAGGCCAGCACTCTTCAAATCAAGTCAGTGGCATTTCCACCTGGACAATGCACCAGTCCACAACTCCATCTTTGTCACAGACCATCTGACCAAGATGGGCATCAAGACAGTTCCTCACCCTCGCTATAGTCCAGACCTTGCTCCTTGTGACTTTTGGTTATTCCCTAAGCTCAAGGAAAAACTTAGAGGCTGTCATTATGAGACAATTTAGGAGATGAAAAAGTCTGTGACGAAGGTCATTGACACGCTCACACAAGAGGACTTCCATGGGGTCTTCCAGAAGTTGTTGGAACGGAACAACAAGTACATTGCAGCCGGAGGAGATTACTTTGAAGGGGACTAGAGTTTCATGTATGTACTATCAATAAAAGTGTTCATACGAAAAAAGTCTGGAAACTTATTGAAGGCACCTCATAAAAATTTTTTTTTTTTTTTTTTTTTTCGTTGAGAACTGAAATTTCTCTTTAGCACCTAAATTATTTTCCTTTCTCAAAAGCCTCAATATTTTCTAATTTGAAAATAGTACTTATCCAGAATAACCCCCATTGAAATTTACATTTTATTTCAAGTTATCTAAAAAGTATATACAAATACACATTTACAGTCTAGACTAATTTTTAGTCATTTCATTTTTTAATTCTTTTTATTTTTTCCACTGAACATTTAAGTTCTCAAATTATATCTCCAACTTTTTTTGAGTTAGGGGTTGATATTCATTGGGTTTGAATCTCAGTATCCGAATAAAATGTTGTTGTTTTTATTTTCTTGCATTTCTTTGAAATATCCCTGTAATAATTTCTTTGAATTAAAGTCTTATAATTCTTATTTGATTAGAAAAAATATTTTGCCAATTATTAATGTCACATCAAATTGCAGGAATCCAAACTGCCATACAAGGAGAATTTGCTTCACTTAAAGAATTTGGTGCTTGTTAAATTCAATAAAGACACAATGGTATACCCAAAAGAAAGTGAGGTAAGTTGAGATTAACCTGTGACTAAAAGAAATGATTAACAATAAAGAAATGTCCACTCTAATAAGAATTTATTTAGGAATAATTTGAACTATTTTAACAAAAAGGACTTCAATCTATTATTTTTAATTTGTTAATATTAAAATTGGAAAACTATGTTAAAATGTTAAAAACAGAAGAAAAATATGACATGTGACATTATTTTGCTTTTCATGTCATATTTATTCATTTCTGTTGAACATTTTATCCATATATTTTTTTTATAAAAATATATCAACTTTAAAGTCATATTTCATTCCTTGCTGTACTATAATAATTGTAATTATTTAAAAAAAGATTCATTCAAAGAATTTCCTCACCCACTGAATGGTTGTTGAACCCAGAAATAAAGGCAAATATAAAAGATATCTTCGCCTCCTATCTTCTCTTCTTGATTTATTTCATATAATTCCTTTACAACTTTCTTATCCAAGAAGTTAAACCAGCAAGATAACGTGGGATAAGAATAGAATAACCCAAATGGAGTCAGATAGCAAACAACAACAAAAAAATACCTTGAAACACCATAAAAGTTGACTCACTTTGGCTATGAACCCGAACCAAATAATTTTGCTTTTCACTACTGACTATTTTATCACTGTGTTTATTAACAAATCTAAGTGCAACTGTGAATGTCATAAAACCACAAAGCCAGAATAATTTGGCTTCATTTTTTCATTTTTGGAGAAAATTTGGTGATTCATTTTTGACATTTTCATTTCAGTGGTTTGGCTTTTATAAACCTGGTCAAGGCAAAGAAGTCTACTCAATTTGGGAAAGTTCACTTTATAAAGAGGTATGTTTTTTTGTCTATAATGAATTTCTAATTGTATTTATGAATTGTCTGACGGCAAAATTATTAAAATCCCAAGATGGGAATTTATTTTTCGCACGTGTGAAGACGGGGCGGTCTGGCACTTGATCCCTTGTAGAATAAGTCCTTGTTCAGAGTCCTTTCTCGGGCATATAAGAACTGGCATATTATGTGGGGGTTAATTTGGGGCTAGACTGACCGCCACTGGCAAGGGGTTTCCAAATTTCACATTACACACACACCCACCAGGCTACTAGCTCTTCCTACCCCTAGAACAGTGGAAGATATGGAACTCTAGGTTTAGATATAATAATATTAGCTATAGTAGTCGACAATTCCGGTTTCCCGTATAATATTTTTAAAGGAAAGAATAGGACAATTTAGACAAGAATAACATGAGGCGAAAGAAGCTGAAAAAGAAACATGAAATAGCAACTTGATAGCGGACGACACAAATGAACAAACTTCAACACGTGGGGGACAGTAAAATATAACAATCTTTTTAATATACACGCGGATACACATATTCAATGTGTCGGCTATATTATCAGCAGATAATACATAACTATGAATGCCTTTCTTCCTTTTCTTCTTTTCTTTCATCTTTCTTTAAATTGAGAGAGAGAGAGTATATAATTGGGTGTAGGGAGAAACAGTCTTAATGTTTACTTATCTTTTCGACGGGTTCCTTCGGAGAGTATTTTCTCTTTTACGGGCTGACGGACTTTATATTATATATAGCTCTGGCTTGAAGGTATGGGTTCTCTTGTCCAAGATACTTTCCATCTTCTCCCAGTGATTTCAGCAGTAATTTCAATATATCTTATCACTTCAACTACTGTCCCGCAAATCCCGGTTTTGGTGCTTCGCCCGGAGTTTGGCGCGAGATTTGCCCCATCTGTTCACGACGACCTCTGTTCCAAAACTACTTTTTCTTTTACCCTATTTCCGCTGACGGAAAGAAGGTGCCACTTCCGTTTTAGGGTTCTAGCCAATCATTTAGCTTTTTTTTCTTCCTTTCCCTGGTCACTGAGTGCAGACATCTGTTGGCTTTCACTCTGACCCACATTCTTTACTTTCTCCGACAGGCCGTGAGGAATTGACCTCTATTACTATCCTCTCTTAACGGTCATTCTTTGGATGGCCTGCTAATTCAAACACGGAGAGGTAGAGGACATTCCTTATCTCTCTCCCCTCAGTGGTCAACCACGTGACAATTGTTTTATATGCAACAAGTTCACTTTATAAAGAGGTATGTTCTTTTGTCGATAATGAATTTCTAATTGTATTTATGAATTGTTTTATATGCAACAACATTCTTAAATTGTAAAATGAATATTCGACTCCTTAAAAAAATTATTTGTAGAAAAAGTCTATAAGAATTATAGGAATGAAACGAGGTTGGATGAATTGATTATATCTTAAATATCTAAACATTCTTCAGTTGAACAACTCATTTTTAGGTACTAAATTCAGCAGGTTTTTCAGATATCAAAATCTGCTTTAGTGACAGAATCTGAATTACAAGATAAATTTTCAACTTTGTATTTAAACTATTGTTATGCATTATGTTAATGTATAATTAATATGAATAATTTTTCCTCTTTTGGCAGGATCGAATCGGACTAAGAAAACTGAATGACACTGGCCGTCTTCACTTCTTGAGTGTTGATGGGGATCATCTTCGATTTAGTTTGGACTGGTTTAAAGAAAATATCATAGAAAGATTTCTCAAATGAAGTATCTAGAAAGTCAGTTTTAAATCAAGTGAATATTCATTTTAGACATGGCTTTTCAAACATCTATGTGATATAAATTGATGATGAATGTGAATTTCTCAAGACTTGATTGGTGCTCATCAATATTAATTTCTGTTATCAACAACAGATTTTCTATTTTACCCTCACCAAAAATAAAATCCTAGGAAAATATCAGAAACTCTAAAAATAACATTGACAAGATTTTCTAACAAAACTTTGAATTTACTAGTAGCAGAATTGTCATTTAAAACAAATTCTATTTTACAATTTGGTCACAAATTTCCTTTTTAATTCACAACTGGAATTATTTCTTTCCTGTAGATATTTTTTAATATCTTCAATAATAAAAGAAATTTTGTTCTTCAACTGCAGTTTAGAATCAGTTGTTTAAAGTTTAAATAAATGAAAATAAAGAAAATCAGGTTGAGATAAAAAAAATGAAAAAAAAAAAAAACAGAAATAAGCAATGAATAGACTGTGATGATTATTTGCTTGCTGAAACTATTTCTTAAATACAACTCCATACACATAAAATAAAAGATTTTAAAATACCCCTTTCTATGATTATAACATTATGTTTAATTGAAAATTTCTTTATTTACGAGAAGAGCACTTTTCCATAAAATAATGTCATAATCTTTTATTTTTTTCTTTAAGGTCTTTATGGCTTTCAAAGATTCATTCCTATTAATATTAAGAATGTTTTTGAAAGAAAGTAATCCTAATTAGTAAAGAAAGTGACTTAAAAAAAGGGATTGAAAGCAATAGAATTACTTAGTTTTATAGGAAATATTCTTCAATAAGAGGAATATATTATCTGAACTTGATTGCTATTTGTTTTCCTTCAATTCTTCTCTCTTTCTCTCTCTATAATCAAATGAATTTTGTGTTCATTCAGAAACTTCTAACTAAAATAATACAAAGTCGCTGCTGGTTCCTTTAAAGTGCACCATCTGATAGTGTTAAACCAAAAAATAATTATAACAAATATTTTGATTTATTTACAGAAACTAATTTTGAAGATTCATCAGAATCTTCTTTGTAATATGCAAAATGTACATTTTCTTAACTTATGAATCTAAAAGGAAATAGTGTTCTATTATTCATTACTTTTTTTTTCTTTTATATTTGATAAATTTTCATCTATTAAAAAAGTGATTATCAATAAAGAGAAAAACCAAATCTCTCATCAGACATTCCACTATAAGGAAAATGAAAAATGAATTTATCAAAAATAGAAATGAAAATATATATCTATTTTTTTGTATAATCAAAAATAATTTTTTGTTTAAATCACACATTTTTTTGTGATGAATTTTCAATAAATTTTGTAAATGAAAGTTTTTTTGTGCCAGTTTACGTTTCAGTGAATTTGACAGAATTTCTGATTTCTTGATTCCAACCAAATTATCTCTTTACATACACAAGTAACCAAACTAAAAACAATACTTTCTATACTAGAACATTAGAAATATCATACTTCAAATCATAAATAATAGAAAGATAATTTCATTAAAGATTAAAGACATGTACAGCAGATTTCTTTACTAAAAACTTTTCACTAAGCTGAAAAAAAATCAAAATACAGTGTTTTTTGTTTAAAATCTTATTTTTCTGGAAAAGTAATTTTTCTTATCTTTAACCTCTTATCAACCTAAAAGGTTAAAGATAAGAAAAATTATCTTATGTCCTTAAAATTATTTTTATTCAGTAGCCTACATCCTGAAAAATAAGATTTTAAACTTAAAAAAAAAAACACTATCTCATAATAGTTGTTATAAAGTTAGCGACCATAGTCGAGGGTGACCCGAAGGCTCCCTTTTCGATAGCTACTACACCAAGGTGTAGGGGAGGGCGCTACTCCATTCCCTGGATTGCTCCACTTTACCCTTGAACCGTACCTTATAATGCTGAGTGTTAAGCAAGGTGGTATCAAGTTCCATTTTTAAAGTCTTTGGTATGACTCGACCTGGGATTGAACCCAGGTCTCCCGGGCCATTGGCGAACACTCTAACCGCTGGGCCAATGTCCCGGTTTATAGTTGTTATATTTGGTGCAAATTCTTTACACTTTCATGAATTTGGCATAAACTTTCAGATTTCTTGTTGATTCCAATCACTAAAAAAATCAACCAAATTATGTGATAGAAATAATTTTCAGCAGTTGCTATAAGTTGCTATTTGCTATAAATTCAAAGATATTTTACTTAATTATTTATCAAATTTTATCAAGTAGAAATTCTTCAAATAGTCAAATGAACATCTGATGATAACTTTTCTTCTAATCTATGTGTAACATGATCCTTGATCACCAGCAACGATTAATGTACCAATGACTCTTCAACATTTCACCAGTGATGTAATGCCGTAACTTAAGCCCACTGGACCGCCATCTTTCATAATTTTGGCCATGATTCTGTAAGGTCCAGTGTTACAAGTTAGACCTAATTCTCTGGGGATCCTCTCAACAGTCCATGTTGTGATTGATCCCGTTGAGTGGTTATTGGGTCCAAAGATTATCTGCTAGTCCACCTGCTGGCTCGTCAGACTGGAATTGTGTTAGCATCAGAAAAAATAACCAAACCGATCTGATTTCATGAAAGGGTTTTTTTTATATAAATAATAACACCAAAAATACATGAAATAAACACAGTTCATAAAGGAAAAGTAATTAAATTGAAATGTCTCTTATAAACAAACAGTACCTCAAGTGTTGGTTATCAAAGAGAGGTGGTTTTCATCTTAACCTTTTTTTGGTTTAGCAGCTTGTTTTGTGATTTTCGCTTATCGGGCTTGTCAACAACACATGCGCATGCAGAATGCCTGATTCAATCTCCAATGGGTTTTCTCGATGGATAACATTACATCCGCTCAGAGATGGTTTCCTCAAGCTGAGGCTTGGCTGTTTCTTACACGTCAACAGTCCAATACAAACAGGAAGTAATCGCCCCGGATGTCACAGCAAAAAACTCATTGGCTCGAGGTGAGGCTTATTTATTGGGAATATCCTTGCCTTGCCACTAATTACATGATGCTATGCATAATTAATTCATCTGTCCTCTAGTGCGTGTGCCACCTTCTGACATTGCCCGAAGTACAATTTCATGTTGTGATTTTCTTGTGTCCTACTTCCTGATATAAACCATTCATATAAACATCTATTATTGAGAATAGCATTTATTTTTCTGTTATCAATACGGATTATATTTCCAACTTTATGAGTAAAACTCTTTAGAACAATCATTATCAACAAACAAGAAAGAATTTACCTTTTTACTGGTAATTTCACATGATATTACCTTTCTTTTCGCTTGCTGTTTTCTATTTTATGGCATATCTATCTTTATTAATACTATTATTATTATTCCTATTTCAGGGTGAAATTGCACCTGCCACATATGAAAAGATTGAAAATGAAGTTTTTCAAGTTTATAAATCCCATTTTTGTTTTTTTAAAAATTGTCTTTGGTTGATAAAACCCAAGTGGATTTTATAAGCCAAGATGTAAGTAAAATTGAAACTAAATTTCTTCAATTCAAAATTAGTTTTAATGCAAAAATTACTCAAATATCTGCTTTACGAACACAAAAATACTTAAATTCTTAAAGTGTTTTTATTTTTATTTTTTTTTTTAATTTCTGAAAAAAGAATTCTAAATGTAATGTCATTTTCTTTGAAGAGATTACAAACTTGAATAAAGAATTTGAATGATTAGTGAATTCATTGAAATGAATGTCATTTAAAATTCTAAAATGTTCATTTCAGAATAAATAGATTTAGCAATTAAATTCCAACAAAAGTAACATTGACAAAAACAATTTTAATTAGTCATTGGCCATATTAATTTGAAAAATTTGGTTTAAAATTGGAGATAGGTATTTGTTTATCAATTAAATCAATTAAGTTCTTCAAAAAACAGAATTTGATTCCACCTCAAATCAATATCCACTTCAAAATAATCTTCAATTATTTATGTATGAACAAATCTAAAGCATCATAAAGCAAATTTCTCATTCTTCTTATTGCAATTTTCTTATCACTCAGTTATTTATATTACACTGATCGATTTGTGGAAGAAAATATCAACTTCAATTTCATTGGCCTTTAAATTATATTCAATGGCAGATAAAAAGATGGTACTTTACTTTCTTTTGGATTCTTTAAATAAACATCCAATTTATTTTCTAAAATATTAAACACTGCAGTTGCTAAAGTCTGCGACCGATCAGTAGCTCTTGGAGAACGAAAAATGGGATATTTTTCATTTGCTGTGTCACCTAAAATTGTGCACAAATCTCGAATGCTTTTTGGAGGTGGCATTTCCGATGCTCTCTTATACCGATTGGCCGTACTTCCAAAACGGACTGCATCAATCTCTTCAACTTGCAGGAATTGGTAAGCATTTACATGAATGAAGTGGCTGTCTTTGAGTGGATCAGTCTGCATTGGAACAGTATGCAGATAATATTGGTGCTTTGGTCCTATTTCTAAAGCCCACATATTTTCTATGTCTTTGGTTGATGCCATATTGCAACATACACCATAGGCCATGCCAAGTGAGTTTTGTTCCAAAATGTTAACTGCTTGGACAGCACTGGATGCACTGAGCAGACTTCGGTCAATAAATCGTCTGGGAATACATTCTTTCATTGCATGCGTAGGATAGAGGCCATTACAAGTGAAAACCATTCCATGAGAGTTAAAGGCAAAAGTTCCTCCAGGTAAGAAACCTGGATAGCAATATGCTGTAATGTACTCTCTATTTTCTTGCACAGCATTTTTCTGTACAGTATCATCATCAATTTTTAATGAGGCAATATATGCATACGCTTGCATATATGGGCTATGGTCTTCATTGTGTGCTAATATTTTTAGGTCAGGCTGGTTGATGTACACGGCAGTGCAGCCAGCGACTTTGTCTTCAAATTTAGTTGGATCTTTTCCAAGTGTTACCATTTCATTAAGACAATTGAGTAAGAAAAGTTTCTCAAATGGAACACCTGACCCGAGTGACATACCTCGAATTTCCTCAAGATACTGAGGGAAAATTCTAGAACATGAATTGAGGAAACCATTAAATACTTCTCTTCCTTCTCGGCAATCATAATAAGGCAAAAGAGTGGATTTCATCTCTGGAAAGATGGCACAGAAAGTTTGGATCTGCTTACTGAACTGATGTCCTATTGCATAACCGACATCATAATGGCTTCCAGCTGTGAAAAACACTGGTAATTGAGGAGTTGACAATTTTTCAAGTTCATCCAATGGATACTGAAAAATTTCATCACAAAATTTGGATTCCATTTTGCTTAATTCCTTTGAAACAAATTCTATAAAATAAAGCAGAAAATATCATTTAAAGACATTTCAACAAAAAACAAAATGTTAGGTTCAGCAGGAATTTTTTTAAGATGTCATTTTAAAGTAGATATTTTTTTCATTTTAAGATTCAAATGAGAAGAATTTGCTTTTATTTCTTATTGAAAATTTATGAAACAAAGCCATGTGGACTCAAATCCAGTTGTGAATGGATTTTTATTGATAGCTAAAAAAAAACAGTTTATAGAAACCCTAACCCTGCTACCTTTAAAATTAAATTTTTCCATTAAAAAAGATGAAATTAATGATGACTTAAGTCTCCTTAAAAATTTGGTTAATCATTATATGAACATATTTATTCCATAAAATTCACTGAGTGAATATTGAATCCTAAATAAATGGTTTTCTGTGAGTGAACTATCACTTCTGTGAAAATACCTGGCCTTGATGAAGGATGACTGACTGATTGGAAGCAAAACAATTACCAGTGCCACTTTTATGAAAAAAGTACATTTAGCCTTCAACTCAACGTGTCTTAAAAGAAAAATATCAATTTTCATTTATCCGTGTGGATAATCCCCAATCACCGCAGAATTTGACTCCAATCTAAAATACTAAGAGATAATAAACATAATCAAGGGATTATTTTCAAGCAGGTGACAAACTGTTTTATTTTGATTAAAAATATATGTTTACATATACTATACACATTTTCTCTTTTTTTTCCCCCCTTCATTTGTCCCTGTTTGGTTTACACATCATTAAAAATTGTTAAGTTACAGGAATTGCCTTGAATCTCTTCCTAGACTGAGTCCCCATTCCCAATACCTGACATGCTGACAATACAAAAATATCAGAACTATACAAAACCATGTGACATGTTAACAGGTAAAATTTATTAATCACAAAATCAGACACCTAAACTACAAATAGGGAATCTGTTCTAGAGATTCCATCTGATTTTTTTTTCCATCAACTAGGCAATTTTTTCACAAAGATTTTGCTATGTAAATTTCAATTTTTCGATTCTTTCAGGTAAAACAAAAATGATGCAATTTTCAATCATTAATAACAAACATCTTGATATTCAACAAAACAAACTGAAAGAAATTATTGTGTTCAAAATAAATAAAAGAAAGAACTTTTTAAGGGATTTATTCTTCCAATCATTTTTGGACCAAGTTTTCAAACATTACAATCTTTTTACCGTACTTGACGGCATATAAGGCGTATATTTTTTTGGAGTTTTTTTTTACTGAAAAATATCTTTTAAAATTCCCTGAGTCTTATATGCCATATGTAGGCGTAAAATTTGTGATAGTCAACCGAAATTTGCTGCTTGACAACTCCTTTTAGCTAAAACTTTATAATAACTTTTATATATTTATTGTCATTATTTAAAAGGCTTTTATTATACAGATTAAAAGTGTTATCATTGATAATATTCATTATATTAATTTCATCATGTTTAATATTAGTACTTTATTTTTGTTCTTGATTTGCTCTGCTGAAATTGGGGTGCGTCTTATACACCCATGCATCTTATATGCCATCAAATACTGTAATTCATCAACATAATATGTAAAAAAACAAAAAAGGAAAACTAATTGATCAATTTTCTTTTTAACTTGAAACAGCTAATCTTTTTTTCCCTTTCTTTAAAAATGAAATTATTTTTCTAACTTTCTTATTTCGTAAAAATTCTTTAAAAGAAAAAATCCCAATTTCTTGTGTGAATTTTATTGGAAAAGTTTTGGTACAGGAAAATTTCTTCCAACTTTCTGAAACTCCAATTCAACTTGTTGAAATCATGAAATTCCAAGACTAATTCACTTCCCCCAAAAAGTGTCTTAGTAGAAGATTCCTCATCAAGGCCTGGTAGCCATGTAATTGGAATCTTTCACTGAAGACAGGGATGTTGTGGCCAATTATAGAGAAACTTTTTTTTTCAAGGAACTTATTGTTATATAGCCATATACATGAATATAGCCGTATGTGCGAAATGGACATATAATGTTCATAATGATAGAACATATGAATCTCGAAATTCAAAACACTTAACGACTTCTTGTTCAGATACAAAACCTTTTTATTAACTTTGAGTTAAAGGTCTCGACGTAAGGAGGAGAGACACAATCTTCTATGCTGTCTTATTCATTTGGCCCCCAACTCGAGCGGCCCCCATAGGGCACACGTTCGCCTCGCGCCTGTGAGCTCCAAAAGTCGATCCTTCTCGTTTGGCGTCCAGTACCCGACTCTTTAACTTTGTTAAAATCTCCACAAACCTCTGCGCGTTTCCAGTGCGTGACGTCACTCGCACTCTGTCACCTCGGTCTGTCTCGGAATATTATGCCATCTGAGTGACACCTCCATCCGCCCACGCCCACGCGCACCCGCGTTAACACCTGCTTCAATGTTGTACCTAACTAACCCATGTGCTGAGCCGAAAGGTTCTCAGCCTAACTAAACTCAAAGGCATGAACCGAAATCCCGAGGCTATTATATAACATTATTAGTGATACTCAATAATTAACTAATTAGCAAATATTACAAGGAATTGATTTTTTTTTTTTCTTTAATTGATCAGAAAGCAAAGAAAATATATATTTCATTTGTTCCACTTTGACAAAAATACTCAACAAAATATGAAAAGAGTCCAAGAAAAAATTATCAATATTCAAAAAACGATGATTTTTATAACTGAAAGTTTTATTTCATCATTTTTTGATCCTTTTTACATATTTGCCTTTATTTCATGAAATAGAAAGAAAATATTTATTTTATTTCATAAAAATAAAAGACAAAACTATAAAACTGAATAAACTAAAAATCTCTATTCAAAATAGACAAAACTTTTTAAGAATTTTCTCGTGAAAATACCTTTTTATTTTGCCTCCACACAGAAATTTTAGTCCCTTGGCTTCAAATTAAAATACATTTTCATCCAGGATTTGAACCCAGGTTACTAATTACACTTCCTATGATGATAACCATTATGCTAAGTAAGTAATGTACACATTTATTAGGAACAAAAGAAAATGTTTATTAGGAGCCAAAAAAAGTTTATTCAGAGCAAAATAGACAAAAAAGTTGGTTTTATAATGAGACATCTTTTAGAAAAGAACAAAGCCAAAAATTACTTCAAACAGTTGATTCTGTGCAACTCTGTCTCATAGAATATGATTTTGATATTCTCAATTCCATGAGAAACCGAATAATCCATTTGAACACAATAGCATCATAATTTGGCAACAGCCCAGTTGGGAAAATGTTTAATGAAAAACTTAAACGTTTCTTTAGAATGAAAAAAAAAGTAGGTTAAAATCCCAAGATGGTTCGTTTATTTAGTTTGCTACAAAAAAACAAAGAAAAGCTTTCCATGATATGACTATTGCATTTGACTACATTCACTTTACTTAGTAGAGAGCTGTATAAGTCAGTTTAGAGGGAAGTTAATTTTGCAACACAATAAACAGCAAGATGTATTTATGTTACAAAATTTCTTTATATTCATTTTTATTTCTTCAAAAATAAAACAAAATTTAAAAGTAAAAAGCTGACTGCTGACGATCTTTAAGAAATTATTTTTTAGTTTAAAGACAAAAATTTTATCAACGTTGGTAGTTCTTCATCTTCCATTTGAAATCCACATTTTTCCCAAAATTATTATTTGATGTTTGCAAACGTTTTCAGATTTTCTTTTTATATAAACAGGTTTTCTATTGCACATTCAGTTTCCAATTTCAAAAAAGTGCTAAAATCTTTTGCCAACATCTAATAAGTTTATATGAAATGATTTCACAACTGTAATACAAGCTGTAAATTATATCTTTTTTCTGTTTTGTTTTTGAAAGTAGCACACAATAATTAAAAACACACACTCAGTCAGATATTGGGATACCTATCACAACAAAATAATTGATAAAGAAATTCATAAAGAACTGATCTAAAATACCTGGAACGATCTGGATATATCCAACAGCAGTACTTATTAAGTGATGACAATATAAAAAGTTTGAGTAAAATATTTTTGATATTCACCTGTGAATATTTTATGACTGAAAATCTGTGAAATTAACATGTAAGTAGATATTTTAAAGGTTACTCTTAAAAAAGGAGAAATGAAAAAGAAAAATGATACCAAGTTTGTCTTATTGCTGAGAAAATTGCCTTTTCCAAGCTCCAAATGAGTGGCCATGTTCAGCCAGAGAAAAAAAGACTGTCCAAAAAATTGAGTATGAAATTGTAATTGTTCTAAGTATTTTAGTTTTAACCAAAAACAGATTTTTTAAAAATACTTTTTTAAAAATATCCTATCATTTAAAAAAAAAAAAGGGATGTATAGAAAAAGAACCAATAGCTTGAAAGAAGTGAGAAGGAAGAGAGAGAAGAGAAAATCACCCTTGGTAAAAAGAACTAATCCGACTAATTGACTCCACAGTATTCAGAAGCATAAAAGAACCAGCCTCACCAAAAAAGACAAAATACTCAAGCGAGTAAAATTCTTTTTTTCACCTATAAACACTAAAAGAACTGTTACGGAAAGATTGCTTACAAAACCAAAATAATTGCAAATTAAGGATTCTCCACCATAACACACATAATCAAAAGTTAAAATCACTTATCATTTATTTTTCAGTATTTTTATGTTCCTGTCAATTCTTAGTTGTTGAAATTCTTTTGTTCATTTCATTCCTAAGGCCAAATTCACTACTACTGACCTTGTACTATAGCAACAAGATAAAAAGAAGGTTCAAGATATGTATAAAGCTGCTAAAAATGTTTATAAAATAACACATACATGCACACAACAGTTAGGCATACATATTCATCCACACAATAGTGAAATACACATATACACCAACATGCACACACACACACACGCACACATGCAGGCAGATAAAGGGATAACGACCACAAAAGAAAAGTTGATTTAAAAATTAATTAAGATTCATATTCATAGTAAAACTAATGTAAAATAAATCATTGTCCAAAAAGTACAAAGTAGAAAATTTTAAGTAATTACAAAATGATAACAAATTTCTGGAAAACATTATTTGAGTCAAAAAATAAGTTAAATCTTTGTGGAAAAATTATTTTAAAATATCAGTCAAAGCAAAAAATCACTTTCAATATTTAAAGATTTTACAGAGGGAAGATCAATATATGCAAGTGCTTTCCTGAGTGTCTGTGTTCAAACAATTACAATGAAAAATAGGGGAAATAAGTTGTAAAAACAACTTTATAGTTTTTGTTTTTCAAATATACAAATTAAAAGATTGAGAATTGAAATATAATTTGATAACTTACATTCAATTCTATGAGGGAATATCAGAAGATTTGATTGCTTCTTAAAGAGCAGGCTTTCTACTCGGAAAAGTGTTCACCAGAATGTTTGACAAAGAGAATGTAAAATAAGAACAACAGCTGTTTTACTGATAAGATAAACAACAACATTGCAATGACTCAGCATTTCATTATTTTGGATTATTTGTTCTATTTCAGCATCAATTAATGATAACAATGATATTCTAAAATTATCTACGCACTCTAAAACAATAAAAAAAACTTGTGAAGTATCAAAATATTTAAACATTTTTCATTATTTTAAATTATTTGAAATCAACCTTTGAACACTAAGTTTTTAGTTCATGAGAAAATAAACATGACACTTGTGAAAGAAGATATTTCAAAAATTTTAAATATTCTATTGTATAAATGTCAATTTTTTTAAGAATTAAACTTTCAATTCCACAAGTATAAACATTGTTATAAAACTGCATTTTTTAGCACTTGTGATGACAAGTAAAACCATTTAAGAAGAATTTAAAAACTTTTTATTCCCTAAATCAATTGAAAAGTTTAAGAGAAAACCAAAAAACTAAATTGAGACATTAAGCCTTCTGAACAGCTTTGGGCCACTCCTCATATTGTGTTTGGTTTTCGAAAAAAAGAAGTCAAACACCACAAAGAAAAGAAAAAACTAAACAAATCCAAGAATACAATATCATCATCATCTTCATTTCCTCTTTGAAATAATCCTGGAGGATGGTAGGCATGACACTTAGTTCTTCAGTATAAGTTAATCAAACACTTAACTATAATGATATGAACAGTGGATGAAATTTGGGGACTAATTAGTTCTTTGTTGCATTGTTTAGCTGCAGCTTGCTGCTAATTTCTCAGCCTGAATTCTGCAAGCCATTTTCCTTGAACTGCTAGGGGCCCCAGTTTGGTCCAGTGGCCCTCTTTCTTCAAATCCAACAGTTGATCAACCACTGCTGACTTTTCTTTGAACTGCTCTCGGCTTCCCATGATTAAAAGACATCTCATGAAAATGAGACTCCTATCTGCTCTTCTCTGATTCTACTAGTACTAAAGACTTCAGTTTATTATGGACATTAAACAATAACCCTTTCATTCCCATCAAGAAATACCTAATATCTATTATCTTTTAAAAGACCTTATAGTGTCACACCTACATAATTTGAGATGAGGCCCATTGCACTTAAATAAAAAAAAAAAACTCTGGGAGACCAAATACTTAAAAAAGAAACAGAAAATGTAAAGTGGTTGTATTAATGAAAAAATAATTCTGTTTAATTTTCTTCATTTTGAAAACAAAGTTTGTAACATTTTTAAAAGTATAATTTATCGTAGTCAACCGACTACTCATAACCCAAACAAAAACAAAACAAACAAGCCCCATTCCAAGAAGAGATGAGTCATGATGTCAGCAGCCAATCGTATTTAGGAACGAATCATTAAGGGACTAAATCGCTCCGCACAGAATGTTTTTTTTAATATTAAATTCAGCCTGTCTTTCTAAGGACAGTCCTCAACTAATGGACAAAATAGGTAGTATTTAAAAACACATGGTTGAATTAGAATGAAGTTTCTCACTATAATATAGTAATAATAAACAAGGTCATCCAACATAGACCACATAGCGTAGTCGCACACAGTAGCTATAAAAGCAGCGGTATCAAACCAGGTTAAATCAGTTGGGCTGGACAACAGCCACGGGTGCGGGAGAAAGCATATTCTCCCCTGGTCGTTCCACGACTGAAGCCTAATCAGCAGCAGCTGCCCATAAGGACTGCTCAAGGTTTCCTCTAAAGCCGACATCCTGATTCCAGCCGCAGATGACGCAGGAAGATTGCCAGCCTCTCAGCTTAAAAGCCCTTTTCAGGGCTACTCAGAAAGACTATCCAAACACCTCCTGAGACGGTACAATGCAGCAGACACAACTACCAGTCTCTCAATCTAACAGCCCTTTTAAGGACTAATTCAGAAAATTAATACTTTTTGAGCTACCTTCTTGCACCCATGACCACTTCACTGCAGCAGCAACTACCACTCCTCCACTGGCGGCCACTTCCTTGCAGAAGCAGCTACCAGTCCTGAACCAGCGACCACTTTCCTGCACCAGCAGCTACCAGCCCTGCACCAGCGACCTTCCTGCAGCAGTGATTACCAGTTCTGCACCAGCAACCGCCTTCCTGAACCAGCGACCACTTTCCTGCACCAGCAGACACCAGCGACTACCAGTCCTGAACCAGCAACTGCCATCCTGCACCAGCGATCACCTTCTTGCACCAGCAGATATCAGTAGCTACCAGTTCTGCACCAGCAACTACCAGTCCTGAACCAGCGACCACTTTCCTGCACCAGCAGATACCAGCAACTACAAGTTCTGGACTAGCGACCACCTTCCTGCACCAGCAGATACCAGTCCTAAACCAGCAACCATCTTCCTGCACCAGCGGAAGCCAGTCCTGCACCAGTGACCATCTATCCAACGAATACTAGTCTTGTACCAGCTATCCAGACCTGCTCCAGTGACTAGATCCTGCTCCAACGATCATCATCCGGCCTCAGCGATTGTTTGCTGTACGCTTTTCCGATTGCGATTTGCCATAATATAGTTTGGCCATAATAAAGTTTGTCATTCTTGCCAAGTTTGTTGTCAATCACTTATATTTCAAAAGTTTGTGGGGACCAGTATTTTTATCTGGTCTCCACAACAAATTGAATAATTTAGAGATAGATATCTGTTACAGTTGAAATAAAAGTCAAATCAAATTATAATTCATGAAACTTTTCAATGATAATTAGAAATTAAATTTCAATGACAATAAAATCTAATTAGAATAATTCAAAGCTATGCTTTTGCATCATGGTTAAAACAACATCCTAAAAGAAATAAAAGAAAATTCCCTTTTTTCCATTATAGTTTTAAAAAATAGAAAAATCCTTGATTATTGACTGAGTAAATGTAGCAGTGAGCAGGTCACATGATCCAGGACTAAAAGAAAAACCAGTCAAAAAAACAGCACAGACACAGCAAATGCTTTTGGGATTCTTTCAAAAACATTTAAATACCCCAAATCCTGTTTTCAGACAGTTCTTCACTTGTGAGCACCATTGCTACCAACTTAACTCTGCCTCACAGATACACAAACACACACCCATTATGAAACAAACAAGAGTAAAAATTACTTTAAAAAATCCTCTTGGATATTTCTGTGTATAAAAATATTCCTTTTTTTAATGCTACTGTTTGTTTCATGACCATTTCTTCTTTGACCTTATCTTAAAGTCAATGAATAGTGAAGAGTTACCTCATAGTAGACAGCATGCATTTTTTTGTAACAAAAGACAAGATGAATTTGGTTCAAACCAGAAGTAAGACAGCAGCATGTCATATGGAAAAGAGGAGAACAGTCATTTTGAGTTTGCCTTTTCTCGTGACAGGCCACTGCTGATTGGCCAAAGAACGAGCCAATCAGCACACAGAGCCTGCCTACATAAACTTGGGACAGTCAATTGTTGAGTAGCTTGGTTCTGAGACCCCCCCCCCCAAAAGAAACAGTGCAGAATGTACTACACTCACAACACCTGAAAAACCAAAAATCATCCATTGCTCTCCTCCCCCAAAAAACTCAATCCTTGGCCAAACATACATCTATACCCATCCTCATTCTACAGTAAAACAGAAGGCTGAGATGGAGGAAAGTGGCCAAACAAGGAGCCAAACTTTGTCCCCTTCATGAAAAAGGCTTAAACAAAAAAAGAAAAAATGCCCTTTAGTAAAAGGAAAAAATATTTACCAGGTGGATTCTCTGGAGGTGGAAAAAGATCTATCCAACCACCAGAAAATGGCACTCAAGCAGTTAATTAGATTAAAAGAAATTGAATGTAGAAACATTGAGAAACCACATTTCATTAAAAAAAACAAACCATGCTAATAACCTTCGTCAGCAGGTAAATGAGGTTGCCAAGTCTGGAAAATGATGAAAGCAGCCAAGGGAGCTATACCGAGTGTAAGGTTGGCAGATTAGGAGCACTCGTCAATGAAAAAGTGACATATAAGGGAAAATGACTATCAAAGCTTTGCATTGATAAATGAAGCAATTATATGCAACTAATTATCTTGGCTGCAGAAGTTGGAGTGGGATAGTTTTAATGAGGGATTGGAATGCATTACTTGATCCTAAGTTAGATAGGGTTGGATGAGGTATTAGTGGGCCGGCCAGGTGTGAAAGCAGTCTGATCAATGGCTGGGTTGGATCTTATTGATGGATTTTGTCTGGATCACCCAAGTAAGGAGATGTGGACATGAATGCATAGTTCACTCCCTATGCAAAGTAGATTCTTTTCGAAAAGAGTGTTAGTCAGAAGAGCAAATAGACTTTATATCTATTGCTGACCATAAATTGGTAATAGCCAGCTTGTGTTTAGGTAATAAAACTAGACTGACCAGATACTGTAAGTTCAATAGCTCTTTACTGAACTTTAGGGACTGGGTGGAAAAATTAATTCAAAGGGCAATAGTGGGAGCAGTTATTAGAAATAGGTAGTGGAGATCTCTTAAGTATAGGATTAGGGACTTCACTATCAAGTATTGCCAGCAGGTTGCTTTGACCCAGGTGGTGTATATAGGGAATCCCCTAGAGGTAAAGTCAACTAGGTGAGGCCTGGAGTGCAAGGCTAGTGAATACTATTAGGTTTATGTAGTTAGATCTAGGCTAAACATCGTATCCAATAAAGTAGTGAAGATTGACCCACATGTGGGTAAGGAACAACTACAAAGGTCAGTTTATCCTACAAAGTAGTGAAGATTGACCCACATGTGGGTAAGGAACAACTACAAAGGTCAGTTTATCCAACAAAGTGGTGAAGATTGACCCACATGTGGGTAAGGAACAACTACAAAGCTATCCCAGTCAGTTTATCAAAAGTGTGAACTCCTTTGATCAGGTCAGAAGATTTGTGAGGTCTTTTGGGTGAATTTCCTTGATTACTTTGCCAAATCGCCAGACCTCCCGGGGTAGGAGTTTTCTATCTATTTACCTGACTTTTCTCACCTTTCAGGTGGCTGAAACAGCAAGCTGCAAGAGTAGAGTGACCGACTGTGAAGTCAGTGATGCATTCAAGCAGGCCAGCCTTGAAAAGTTGCCAGGATTGGATGGTTCGCCATATGAAGTATATTTTGGACTGTTGCTTGTGGCTATTCTGATGAATGTGTTTGCTCAATGAGTCATGTCACCAAGAGAGTGATCACTTTACAAAAGAAATGTGGCACACATGCTTGGGAAGATCTTGATAATTACAGCCTCATAACTGCAAGAAACAGAATTAAAGACTTTGGCACAGGTTTTAAAAAAACATTTGCAGATTGCTGCTGAGGATCTGATTAGAAATGAACAGAACTATGCTGTGAAGAGAAGATTGATCCCAAACAATTTGCAGTTGGTCTGCAAGATCCTAGAAGTTATAGAAGATGACATTGAAGCCAGATTGATCAAACTTGGATCAGTTCACAACCTTTGATAACTGTTTTGGAGACTCAATCCAGTGTTCAGATGGATTAGTATTTGGTACCATTCCCCAACTGCAGTAGCACAAGTGAACAGGAAGCATCCAAGACCTCTTGCAATCAAATGGCCAGTTCAGCAGGGCTACCCTCTATCTGCTCTGAAGGCTTTGGATTGAAAAGGCAAATCTGGTACTGTGCAGGATTGTGCTCCTCAGGCATCTCTAAGAAAAGATTTCTGCATATATCAACAACATTACTCTGTTTGTGTTATGCCGTTCAAATATAGCTGCGGTGCAACAGGGACTTGCAGGGTATGAGAAGGTTATCAGGGGCTATGATTAACCAAGAAAAAAGCAAAGGTTTGTGGTTGGCAGCCTGGAGAGATGGTGTCCTTCTGCCACATCCATTCTGCTGGAGTGACAGGTCAGCTAATTTCCATCCTCAGAGTGTGGTTCAGTCCTGATCTCCAACTAGAAAGAAATTGGTTGGAAGTACAAATTCTAACTCGAAGGCTGAGAACTGACAGGCTGAAGGGTGAAGTGCTGTTCCTCAGGAAATATCAAAAGGCTCTTTGTAACCTTCCTTGGTCCACTAACCTTTCACAGTTAAATTCACTCCCAGTTGAAAATCTGCCCTAAATCTTAAAATTAAACTCCAGTAAAACTAAGTCATTTTTTAATTTAGATCACATTTAACAACTTTTATGAATAAAATGTATAGAATATTATGATATGAAAAAAATTTTCTCTGGCAAAAAATTAACTTTTAACAGATTTGTTAAATTTTCTTATTTTAATTTGAATAATTTATAAAATGTTCTAAAAATCTTCATTGGGTTTTAAATGCAAAGACGACATCATCAAGTTTTGGTTTGGTTTTTTGGCATATAAACCTTTGTAGGTTATTTAATGCCAAATCCTCTATCAATTATATAATTTGTGAACACATTTTATTAATAACATTGTCAAATGAGCCTGAGCTCATTTTTTTGGCATGCAAATGGTTTCAAGTATTTCTGTAACATGATCCTTGGTCACCGGCAACAGTTAATGTATCAATGACTCTTCGACACTTCATCAGTGATGTAACACCGTAACTTAAGCCCACTGGACCGCCATCTTTCATAATTTTGGCCATGATTCTGTAAGGTCTAGTGTTACAAGTTAGACCTAATTCTCTGGGGATCCTCTCAACAGCCCACGTTGTAATTGTTCCTGTTGAGCGGTTATTGGGTCCAAAGATTATCTGCTGGTCCACCTGCAGGCTCGTCAGACTGGAATTGTGTTAGCATCAGAAAAAATAACCAAACCGATCTGATTTTATGAAAGGGTTTTTTTTTATATAGATAATAATACCAAAAATACATGAAATAAACACAGTTCATAAAGGAAAAGTAATTAAATTGAAATGTCTCTTATAAACAAACAGTACCTCAAGTGTTGGTTATCAAAGAGAGGTGGTTTTCATCTTAACCTTTTTTTGGTTTAGCAGCTTGTTTAGTGACTTTTGCTTATCAGGCTTGTCAATGACACATGCACATGCAGAATACTTGATTCAATCTCCAACAGGTTTTCTCGATGGATGACATTACATCCACCTAGAGATGGTTTCCTCCCACCAGGGCTCAGCAGTCTGTTACACATCAACAATCACGGTACAGACCAGAAGTAATTGCCCCGGCTGTCACAGCAAAAAAAAAAAAAAACTCTCACATCGGCTTGAGGCGAGGCTAATTTATAGAGAATATCCCCGCCTCCCGCCAATCACATGATACCATGCATAATTAATTCATCTGTCCTCTAGCGCATGTGCCACCTTCTGACATTGCCCAAAGTACAATTTCATGTCATGATTTTCTTGCATCCTACTTTCTGATATAAACAGTTCATATAAACATCTATTATTGAGAATAGCATTTATTTTTCTGTTATCAATACGGATTATATTTCCAACTTTATGAGTAAAACTCTTTAGAACAATCATTATCAACAAACAAGAAAGAATTTACCTTTTTACTGGTAATTTCATATGATATTCTAATTTTTTTAATATACCAAAGTCCTCACAGCCAATCAACCTCTTGAATTTTTTCAAAGACGCACCTTTCTTTTCACTTGCCGTTTTCTATTTTACGGCATATCTATCTTTATTAATACTATTATTGTTATTATTATTATCCCTATTTCAGGGCGAAATTGCCCCAGCCACATTTCTATCTAACATGAATTATTCTATCTACTATTAATCATTTGTTGGCACACAGTTAAATGTTTTAAACAATTGCTATATAACAGTAACAATTTATCATCAGACATTTCTTAGCATACATTTAAGGATATACATATATGGTTTGTAAGTGATTTTATTTTTACATGACTTACAACTAATTTGTTTGCATGCAAGTATTGGTATTGAACCGGCCTATTGGGTAGAGTGTTCACCAATGGCCTGGGAGACCGGGGTTCAAGACTCAAAAAATGGTATTTGATATCTCCTTGCTTAACACTCAGCATTATAAGGTAAGGATAAAGTGGAGCGATCCAAGGAAAGGAGTAGCGCCCTTCCATACACCTCTGTGTAGTGACTATTGAAAAGGAAACCTTCGGGTTGCCCTTGACTAAGATTGCCAACTTTACTTACTTTTTTTATAGCTATTGTTTCTACACAGTTAAATGGTTTCAATTATTGCTATCTAACACTAATAATTCTATTCAATTTTAATCTTATTTGCAGACAGTGCAATGGTTATAAGTATTGCTATTTAACACTAATTATTCTATTCCAACCCTATTCATTCATATGCACATGTTTAATGGTTTAAAGTATTGTTATGTAATATCAATAAATCAATTTAGGCATATAGTGAAAGAGTTTCAAGTATTGCTATTTAACACTAATAATTCTATTCAACATTACTCATTTGTTTGCACACAGTTAAATGGTTCCATGTATTGCTATGTATTGCTAACAATTCAATTAAACATCTGTCATTTGTTTATACACAATTAAATGATCAAACAATTCAGTTAAGCATAAGTCATTTGTTTGCACACAGTTTAAATATCAAACTGTTCTTTTTGACCCATAGATATCAGATGTTACCACTCTGGGCCAGAGTGGAACTAGTAGTAATGGCAATAAAGGGGTACTCCACATTCTCCAAATCTTCAAGACTAGAGCCTCACTATCAGATGGTTTAATGTTATATCCAGGACACTTATTGAGACAGTGGGGGGGGGTCTTATCCCTCTGCGGTGTATTCTACAAGCCTAGCTGACTGGGCTGCCATTATTAGATAAAATTATTTTTGCTGATCATAAATGGAAAACTTAACAAATATTTAATAAACATTTCTTAATGGAATTTTCAATGGTTTTTTTTATGTTTTTTACATATTGATTTTTAAAGCTAGAGAAGCCGATAGTATATTCCTTTTGTGTCAACAGTTGCAACAATTTCTTAGTATTGATGCACAACAAGAAAAATATCTTTTGCTACAACATTCATATTCTGGAGGCAACTTTTAATGGAAAAAGCACACTTCACAGAACGATTTTGAACATTTTCATAATATTCACTTATAAAGTAAAAATAAATAAGAAAATAAAATAAAAATAAATGTTCAATAAATTTCTGTGAAATTTGTAAACAAACGTTTTTTTTTTTTGTTTGGTTTTTTCTTTTTTGTTTTGAATGATTTTTGCCAAAACCATGTTTATTTTGCTTTTTAAATTTATGAACCACTAAAAATTAGTAGAAATCAAAAAATAAAAAGGTTTTTAAAATTTTTACCAGCATGTTATATTACAAGCTGGTATTTATGCTAAATCAATTAGTCATAAGTCAACCAGAAATATCAATATTGGAATTGATAATACCAATTATGGGTATAATTTGCCAGTATCAGAACAATACAGGCTCTTTGGTGCTAAGGAGGATATTTAGTCATTTCCTACTCACCAGGTTCCAATATTAACATTAATGTGTATATATATGTATATATATATATATATAGGACATTTAATACACATATCATAACCATCCTGTCGACAATACCTAAAATATCTGGTTTTGCAAAAATGCTGAGTCACCCATGACATCAGACAACAAAACGTTGTACATACATCATGAGTGAGCTTCTGTTATGAACACAAACTATTTTTCGAAAGGAGTTAATTCTGCTAGCCTTTCAGAGACAAAATTATTACCACATGATAAAACTTATATTTAAAAGTTCCTCTTCAAAGTATAATGAAGTATCTCATTATCACTTATATCTTATAAGGGGACTTCCTGTGTACAGAATTACTTCCCCTGCTATATAAACACACAGGCAACAATCAAAAGTTAACTGGGCAGCCAGGGCTTAGCTCAGAGGAGAGGAATCCATTACCTTTCCCAGAAGCATGGAGTCTGCATCCTCACCACCAAACCAAGCTGCTGAATGTGGGGTTTGCATCCTCACCACCAGCCAAAGCAGAAGATGTGGAATACAACCAATCACAGCTGCAAACCCAGCACAGCCAACCAGACCAATCACAGCTGCCCTTTTCTCAGTCAAACAGCTCTTGTAAGAGCTAACCCCAGAAAGTCTTCTTAAGACCACTTTTGATCTCCTCACAACACCTTCCTGGCAGATACCATGAGACAATGACACAGCAACCAGCACCAACTGCAGACCAGTTCTAGCTTAACCCAGCACCTGTTCCTGCGCAACCAAGCAGCCAGCACCAACTGCAAATCAGCTCCAGCTTAACCCAGCAGCCATTCCTGCACAACCAAGCTACAGCATTTGCAGCATCTAGCCCATGAGCGATTCGCTGCTTGGACTATCATCAACACTTGAGGCCACATCAACACACACCCAGTTAACCAAAGATTGAACAAACTTGAACATCAATCACACAGCCTCTGCAACCACCATCTGCAACATTAGTCTGCTCGGACTAGCACCAGCACTTCAAGGCCACTTCAACACCCACTAACCCCTGTTTAATTAAAGTACTGCACAACAGGACATTGATCATCCAGCCTTTGCAACCAATGCGTCTACACCATTGACTGTCTTCAGCAACATCTACAACCTGCCCATACAGCAACACCTAATATCTGCACCAAGCACAGAGACCATCCTCACCGGCTAAATGCACTGTCACCACAAGCTAATAGACAGCTGAATCTAAGACTTTCTGCAACACAGACTTTTAACACCCAACAGAGACTACACCGATGTGATACAACAACTGTGATTTCTGCACCTATACACTTTTTGTGTAATTTTCGTTCAAAAAAACCTGAATTTAAATGTATCTCCTTGCCTCTGTCATTTATCCAGTCTTCTGTCAATCAAACGCACAACAAACAACATACGACCATACAAACACATACCAATCTCGTAACACACATATATATCAAGTATTACAATAAGTAATGTGTACTAAGCTATTAAACAGATAAATTAGATACATTCTTCCTTGAATAGGGTATAAAAGGGGATACAAACATGACAATATAAAGTCCTACTTTTCTTAGATGGTTTTCATTTCAATGGCAAAGTGGAATAAAATAGTTATCCATTGTTGGAGATAAAACTCTCTGTTCTATTCAATGAACTGAGGGGGAAAAACATGTCCACTTGCTCCACAAGCAAGGGTTCAAGGATCTCTCTTGTTCCATCTAAGATGAGAAGAAAAAAAAAGAGAATAAGAGGTTCTTAATTCTCACATACATGTGAGGTAGGAAGATATATCAATAATTCAAGGAAAGATAATTATTTTTCTCTCTCTGCACTAAGATGAACCTACATTATCTACTTCTGAGATTAACATTTTGACATAAAAATATCATCGAACTGTATATCTCTTCTATATCTTTTTTTATATGTTGCGTGACTATATTTAGATGACTTTGAAATTTGATTTTTTTTTACCACAAAATGACCTTAAAATAAACCTTAAGGTCAAAATTTTTAATATTTTTCTCTGAACTATGACTGATTTAGTATGCATGATGACTATTAATATTCCATGCAAGTAACGGTCACAATCTTGGTACTTCTTGGCTGGTTTGTAGTAGTACTAGATAGACAATACAAAGAACTGGGAGGTACAACCTGTGATTTTCAAGGAAATTGTGTTATAAAATGGACCATACACAAGGAGGCTCCATGCAGTCTTCTGGTAAAATAGATGAATACAAAATAGTTTTTTTTAATCAATCAAAAGTATTCATGCCTAAATACTAAAGTCTTTTTAGCTAATCCATTTTGATTCAGTAGTGACTGTAAAAGAGATACCTTTTACAATTCAAAGCAGAGGAATCCAAACTATAGGATAAGCTAGTCTAGTAGACATTACCTAACTCTCATTTTATACTATATCAACCCCCAGCATTATCTATGTTAACGGATTCATAATTACCGCTTCATATTATTTTCCTTTTTCCTTTGAAACCCTTACACATATACACACACACATCTATGAAATTCTCCTATTTTCTGCTATCTTAGAACACACGTATATTCAAAAGGAATATCTAATGACTTTACACCAAAGCATCACTTATCTTTCTTTTCATAAACTTTCTATAAATATTGTATACTAATAGCTATATAAAAATTGTTATTCTTAATGCCTGCCTTTTCTTATTTACTTGTATTAACATAGAAGTGCTTTCTTTATCTCTACAAGGCTAAAAACTCATACCCATTAACTTATCCTAAAGGTCTACAATAGATTTTAATATGCAAAAAGTGTTTAAGTTAGGTTGTTTCTCACGGTAAAAGAGAAGAGTTCACTTCCAATGAATTTCACAGGAACACAATTTGAGAGGTGCATGTGAACTTAAAATCTAGAGTCTTTTGTGGATTCAGCACCTTAAAATATTCTATTTACGTTCAAAAATCGTTGGGAACTGAAGAAGAAAAAAAAGTTATGATTCAACATTATTGAAATGATGACATCCAACTCGATGATGCAGCCATAAAAGGAAATTTAAATTCAACATTTTACGTCGTAAATGTTGAATACAAAAATGACTTGGATTCTTTGGTAAATGGTATATCATCTTCGAAAGTTATTAATGGTAAAGCCGTATAAAATAACTGGGAGGATAATAAGGTTCATGGGCCCGAAAGTGAACGTACTAGCGCGATTGGAGTTTGAAATAACTTACTTGGAGACCGCAGCCCATCTCTGTAACCATTACGCCACGGTGACTAAATATATTAGAATACTTTTCGGATAATAGACTTTCTGGAGGGGGGGGCTTAGGAATATTGTTTAACTTAGTACTTGCTAAAACGTACATGCGTTCGTTTAAAACAAAATAATATGCTGTCCAAGTTCTAATGTGCAAAAATGAAACAGATTTGCATTAACCTAAAAACCATTATTAAAATGATGTCCTTAAACTATCTTAAATGAACAAAATGACAATTTGATTTGTTACATTTTATCCCAATTTAATATTTGTTAGTATCGTCAAGCACCATAGACAGCATTATTTACCAAAAAAATCTTAAAGAATGATTTATGATAAAATTCTTTACGTTTTATAATAAATTAAGAATAAAAAATAAATCGAAATACTTTTTTAAAAAGTATATAAGTGAACCTCAGTCAATCACTTATTATAAAAATAAATAAAATGATTTTTCATAAAAATTATTTTAAAAACTACGACAATTATTTTTCGTTTTCAATTGCAACACCCAATATTGCCTTAACAAAATCGCGTCCTTTCTTTTTTAAAAGCATAAAAAGTAAATAAATTAACCTCGGTTTTTCTTACTTTTAAAAAATTAATTAAATGATTCCTAATAGAATTCTATAAAAATAAAATGGTTTTAGGTTTTTATAATATCGTTATTTTAATTCCAGGTCATGACCAATAATTTGGTTTTAAATAAATGCAATCAGGTAATAAAAACAGTATTCCTAAGCACGTTCCAGAAGGGACAACATTATCCGAAAAGTATAGATACTTTGAATGACAATCAATACTTCTTGAATTATTAATATAAAACTACGATATAAAAAAATCGAAACTTACATTTGAAACAGAAAAAGTAGCAAGGGAGTTAACTCGTCCAATATCTTTTCAGAGCGCCTTGTAATTGTGGCACAAGACCATATGAATGGGGGCATTCAATAAGACTCGAACTCATTTGTGAAGGTTTTGTCTAGCTTGCTAACCATTACACCACCAGAGACGACCAGGCGCGCATTGTTCTGTAATATTATAGTTTTTATTCCAAATTTATTCTTATTCGTATTTCTATACGATGATTCATTACAAATTTGAGTAAATATTTTTATTAAATACCGCAGCAATTTTAATCATGTCAATAATCGCTCTAGGAAGTGTAACCCGAATGCAATTTTTTTTATCTCTTAAAAGCAGATATCCAACAACAAATGGAATTATTCTATCACATAAATATAAGCGTTAAGTTAAGATACAAGTTTTCTGAACAGGAGCAAAACTTGAAGCTGATGGATGGTTTTTGCGAAAAGAATACTTTAATAAGAATAAACAAGACCTCCGGATCCCGACCGTGTTTTTTGGTACGTGGACCGCTCAATGGTCTTTGACAATTAGTCAAACAATTTGTTAGCAGGACAACAATCAAGTGAAAGGGTAAATATTTTCTATAATGAACGTATTTATTCTAACACAAGAAAACATCTGTAGAGATAGGATACCTCTACAGATGTTTTGAGTTGAATATTTATTTTATAGTTGCATATTTTGATAGTAGTTTGATGATAGCTGTTTATAAAATTAAGTTGTCTACTCGATGTACTAACGCTGGAGATACCATTTTGTGGAAGAATATTTGTGAGTAGGATAGTGGAATGGAAAATGCAGTCTCCTCGTAAGAATAAATATAAGAACAATATGTCCAAAAAATTTATTGCCGGGGCAAAACTAAATGGAAAAATACATAATGACATGAGATACAAAAAAGAGTGACTGAAGGTATTTAGAAATGTCTTTATTGTGTGAGTGGGTGAAACATTTCTTAGAGAGGTGAAAGTTTGTTGGAGACTTACATATTTGAGAAGTTTCCCTTAGTTGTTGGTTTTGTAGAATTATTAGATAATTCCATTATGTAAGCAATTAAGCTTAAGAATTGTATGCTGCGTACAATTTTGTAGTAGCTCTTAGAGAAGAACGAGACAGATCATGTCTCTAGGCTATTGGGCAAGTTTTTAAAAAAAAGAAATGAGATCTTTGGGTCTTTTTTTTTTTTTTCTTTTATACTAGGCTCTGTCGATATGGCAATGTGACAAAGGAGATTATTTAATAAGCCAACACATTAACACAATTATTAAAATAAAAAATGGTGAAGAAAATGCTGATTAACAACAAATTTTATATTTCACTTGCATATAAAACACAAAATAGGTTTATAAAATGTGTGTAAAGCACTGCAAGTAATGAATAATAAAGTTCCTGTATTTGAAATGAGTACATTATGTAATTATATTAAAAATGTCAACTTGTACGCAGGACAACGAGTATAAAAGTTCTTTGTAAAAGGTTTGTGTATGAGAATGAATGCAAGAATAGAAAAACAACTTTTTAAATCGATATCCAGTAGTGTTTAAAACTAAGAAACTTGAAACAAACGAGACTTTTTGTATTTTTGACAAATTTCTCTCATTAATAGAATCTTTTTAAGTAATATTTCGGTCGACCTCTGTTTTTAAAGATGAAAATGACTTAGATGTAATTTAAAATAAAACAAAATCATGAAAAAATCAAACTTTTTTTTTCAAAAAATGTTTTTTATTGCTTATTCAGAAAACATTCTCTTGCTATTTGTCAGTTTCGAAAATATTGATTTTTTTTTTTATCGATTTTTGGAAGAGGGGGTTCAGTTGACAATATACACACTATATTGAAACGATCTCTGACTTTTCGATATGTACATACATGAGTTATCTTCTCCTTATTTTGATTTTTATCATTTCCTCAGAGGGGAAGAAAAAATCTATAATAATAGGGACGGGCAAAATATCTGGACCAAGTTTTACCATTTCAAAATTAACATTTATGAATAAAGATAATTGGAAGCACTCATATCGAAATGTTAGATATGGTTTCAACATAGTAATTACATTGCAAACAGCTCTTCGCCTTTATAAAATCAATTAACAAAAAAATTAATATTTTTCGAAACTGACAAATTGCAAGAAGAGGTAGATTTTCTGTATACTAAACAATTAAAAATATTTTCTAATTTTTTTCCAGACCGTCTATTTTTATTTGTGCTCATTAATCTACATGAGAAATTAGTATTTTCTAGTTTTTTTCGAGGGGAGTTGTTTGCATGTTTTATAAAAAATAAACATTTACAGTTAACTTTTATTTGTTTTAACCATTAATTTTTTAAAACCAATAAATCATTTTATTTCTATTTCATCTAAAAAAATTATCTTAAAAAGTTGTTTTTAAACAGTAAATAACAAGAATTTTCTTTCAAAAAGTATTTATAAAAAATTAAAAATAACAAAACGTGACTTATATAACTCTAAGGGTATCGTAAAACATGCTTAGCTTAAAACTGAAATAATTCTGGCAATTTATTTGAATTTCTTTTCCTGTTGAAACAACAAAATTAAATAAAATAATTTAAACTAATACAAGTTCATATGTCAGTCTTGTGCTAATTAATTAATTATTGCGTTCAAATGACAATCTGTCGGAGAACACAGTGTCCTGTAGAGGAGTTTTTATTTCCGAAGAGATACAACTCTCAGTGAGCACAAGGCCCAAATAGGGGGCGGGGGGGAAAGGGGCGAAAACTGTATTTTCCTATGAAGCCCTAGCTAGTCGCACTTATCGCCAACAATCATCATTCAATCAGTTTTTTGTTTGTTTTTTTTTTTTTCTCATTCTATACAATAAATTCATTCATCCACCAACCACGCTTCAATCACCAAAATACCTTCATTCGCTCCATGAAAGTCCTACTTAAAATTCGATAAAATGAAATTACTTATATACAGCAAGTTAAAGATGATGAGGGATTGGAGAAAAAAAGCCCCAAGGTAAACAAAACATAAACCCGGTTGGTTTCCCTCCCATCCCCCCTTCTATGCTGTGGAGAGTTGACTGTTTTCTGGTACCTACAGTGTCCTGTAGAGGAGTTTTTCTTTCTTTAAAGATAGATCTAATCAATTTAAATAGGTAAAGAGTAGATCACGAAGCAGAGTTTCACGCTGATGCTTTTTTTTTAATTGGTTCATATCTTGGTTTGACCTCTATAGCTGATACGCATGAAGGGAGATAACTCCTGTTTAATATCCTATATAACTAAATAACAGTGGCCCACATGCCCCATTCGTTGTTCGTCTCGAGAACTTATAGCTTATTGTCTTTGCACTTGACAAGCCAACCTTCATTATGCTTGCAATTGAAAGTCCGGTGAGTTATTTCTTCTGCCCATCTTGCTGACATCTGATTAGTAATAATTTCATTATTAACTCTTTATCATTTGCCAATTCTCTGCCTCAACTAAAAATGCTGCAAATTTAACATCAACTCATAACGTAATCTACATTGTTCTTTAAGTTTTATCATTATTTTTAGGATTTTTAAAATTCTTTAAGTTTTCTTCTTTACAACAACTAAGTCATTTATTTCGTTTTCGATTTTCGTTCTTAGTTTTTTTGTTTGTTTGTTTTTTTCTTGTCTAGTAAACTTTGGTCATCACAGCTTTTGCCCGCCTTTTTCTTCATAAATTCTATGTTGTAAGATCTTAGTCTTCATCAATCCCCTCCCTCCACTTTTATTTCATATATTCATTTCAATCGTGACTTCGAATAAAAAAAAAAGAAAATAAGTAAAACTCCTTAAGAAAAAACATGTCGAACAACTTCATATGTAAAATTGTGCTGTATCTCTGGATGACTAAAAATCATTTAAATTTCAGTTCTTGGCTTTCGATGTAAATTTTAAAGAATTTTTTCCGTGTATATTTTAGCTTAATTTCTGTAATACTTACTAAAAAACAGGGACATTTATTGCGATAATATTGATTTTTCGATCTCGATAGCTGGAGGAAAATTGGTTACTCGAATATTAAATAATGTGTACAATATTTAGTATTGAAATATTTTTAAATAACTTCATTTTATAATAATAAAAAAGAAATACAAACCAAACTGGAAAATGCCCCAAAATTTAGTTCACTGAAAGATTTGAAGTTCATCGTTATCTTTATTTGACGCAGAGGTATTTACGACTTTGAAAAGTTTGTCTATTTCGAAATTTTTTAAAAAATTTTCCATCCCATTTGCGAGTGACGCATTTAGGCCTTAAGCTAAAAATTTGGAGCCCTTTTATTTAAAAAAAAAAAAAATAAATAAAATAAAATAAAAAATACACTAAAAATTCTATTGTTGCTGTTCTTTTAGCCCGTTGCTGATTACTATTCCTTCAATTTGTTTCCACTTATGTTCATTTCAGTAATAATTTGCTGTGTCATTTTTGTTTTTGCTGATGTGGACGGGTTCAATATCTCATTTTCTTTTAAACTCGAAATGTGATTTCCATGAAAATCTACAAAAAACGCAAAAGTGTAAGCAAGAAAACTAGCCTAAAAATAGGATCTTATTAAAAATTTAAACAAATAGAAAACTATAATTTCTATAAAAGTTGACCATTGTGTTAAATACTTAACATTCTGTTTATTAAATAAAGAGTCGCATTAAAATAAGTATCGAAAGCTATTTCTCTTGCCAATTGTTTAGAACTTTATTTTAATTCCTTACTTACCTGCCCAAACTTAAATGTACTTGTTAGTTACCACTAGCTGTTGGCATCCAACTGCAATTTTAATATTATTTTTCTCTCTGACTTGTATCTAAAGCAGATTTCCGTCATATTTGAAAACCTCAATCAGCAGAAATATTTTGAAAAAATACTATGAAAGTTAAATTATATTTAAGCAGATAAATTGTGTATGAAAAATATCGCAATTTTAATTCTAGCAGATTTGGCGATTATTTTGAGACTTTTTTTTATTATTTTAGACTTGACCTATCGTTCATACTAAATTTAGTTTTATCAAATGATAAAATGCTTCGTGTGACCTGCTGCATTACTAGTAGGTATCTATATAATTCTGAGCCCCTTGGTGAGGAGGGGAGTTTCCTGTGGCGTATTGGCTGACCTGTTGGCATGCGACATCATAGCGCAACTTGTGTTTCCCCCCCCCCCATCATGTTCACATTAAGAATAATACTTTCAGGAAAGATACTGACTCCTTTATCTTCTTGGCTATAGGTTAGATAGCACCTCTACTGGTCTTCTCCGAAGAGACCTTAGGCTCTAAATAACCCGCCAAGGTTGATATGCCATTAAAAAAAAACCTATTGGTTTTATATAATATACTTAAAATTCATTCCTTTAGTTTGAGTTTCATTTTTTTCAATGCTTCAAAATTTTTAATGTTTCTTTGATAATTATTTTTTCTGAAAGACATGCATTTATTCAGTTTAATGGGAGGGTAACATTTGATTTTTGGTTCCTAGTGAATATAGCTTGGAAAAAATGGTCTGCAATAACAAAATGCCCCAAATTTTGTTTCTTTTTAACATGCAGAGTGATGATCTTTTGTCTATAATTCATTTGTAGTCTTCTCTCATTTTTCCAATAGAGTGACATACAGAAAGGTTTAATGATGGGACTGAAAGATTTTATCCCTGGTTCCTACTTAGGCAATAACTGATAATCATAATATGCTAAGAGAACCAAATTTAAATTCCATTCTTTACTTAATATAGAAACGTGCGTTATATACTCCTAAAAATATAAAAGCCTTTGAGGAATTATAATCAGTAAGCATTAACATTTTCATTTTTGATTCAACTTGAGATATAAATTCCCTTCATGATGCAAGATATCATTTTTAATCAGCTGACACAAATATTTTATTTTTTCCCATCTTGAAAAACATTCACTTTATCTTGTAGAGAGTGTCATTTAGTACTTCAATTTGGTCATCTATCAAAAATACTGATCAATCCCATTTTAAATATCCTGTTCTTCAATAAAAGAAGTTCTGATTATATGCCTTTTGTTGTAGTGAAACACATCCTGGTATACCACAACTAAAGGGATTTCCTTGGTTACTAATTTATTCAGACTATATTCACCATAGCAACCAGTTGATAAACAAACTTTTAAACACAGTAGCTGAAAAACTGCTTTCTGTTATTTTGTTTGGTGAATACAAACAATATCAACTTACAAAAAAGAGAAAACAATTAGTCAAGTTTTAAAATAGTTTCTAATGCTTATAACGTGTTTAGTTTGAATTATAGAATGTCATTTAATTACGTGTGACAGGGTGTGGCTATTTAGTACATGATTGCTGAATATAATGCCCTGGGTTATAGAGGAGTGGACATCCTTATGTTAATATTTTATATATCCTGATTAAATTTGAAAAATATAGAATCCCAATTTTAAATAATTTTGTATGTATTTAACTTTTTTATATAAAAAAAAATTAACCCAATGTTTTAAAGAAAATCTACTTTTCATTTACAGTTGAATATTTTCCTTTTGGGAATTGGGGGGGGGGAGAAAAAATTGTTACTCTCTTGGATTTTTTTTTATGGTGTTGGTTTCCTGGCAAAAATTAAATAATTTCCATTAATTGGTTCTCTTGGAATATCTGCAAATATGCATTTTTTAATTTATGTATTTTCAATTATTTGGTGAGCTAGAAATATAGATAGATTGTGCTAGCCAGGTACAAGTGTTAAACTACAGTAAATAGTCCTTGTCATTTACCTGAAGTCAGGATTGAACCTGCAACCACCAGATGATTTCACTTAGCTCTTTAACCAAACACCTCCATCTATTGTGCTTCTTGTTCTCCTGAATAAGTCAGTAAGTTTTGGCAACTTGTAAACTAATATTTTTTTCTTAATCCTACGTGTGAGAGCACGTGCAATACCCTGCCCTCATTGAGCCACCAATCGAGAGTGATAAGTTTTGGTAGCTCATGGCAGTACGGCCACTCATGGTGCTACCAAGCAGCTTTTGCCACTGGACAGGGTATTTGAATATTTGCCAGATCAACTAAAAGGAGAAATTACATTTGTAGGTTCATCTTCATTTTTGTGCAGTTTGTGATTGATTTATTTTATTTATTTATTTTTCTTTTTTCTTTTTTTTTTTTTCTTTTCTTAAACACATTTGCTTTTGGTTGTTGATGTCATTACATGCTTGCAGTAACCATTTCTTGATGTGATGTAATCACATGGGAATGATGATTCCGCATGCATTTCATTTATGCTGAAGACTTTGCTCTCAACCAAATCCAACTTGATGCGTATTACACCGTGGTCTGAAGATGATATGAGGCAACTTTCAAACTGCAGCCTGTGATTCTTATTTTTGAAAGAAACGAAATGACTGATTGTCCTAGAAATCCATGACACCCAACCTCGATAGGAATCTCACTGCTTATCCAACCCTTTTCCATGCGGTTGGCACACGTCTCGTATCAATTTTTTTTTTTTTTTTTTTTTGTTTTCGTGTGCCTCCTCCCTGTCTTCTTTTCAGGGGACAGTCAGTTCTATGAGGAGGACACTCACAGGGCATTCACCTTCTTTGTAAAACTGAATTATAGGTTTCTTGGCTGTAACAAGTTGCTGGTTTGCTGTCTCACATTGTACTCTTAACGGTTCTATCAACTTATGAGATACTATTAATTACTATTATGTACGTTTTTTTTTTTTTGCTTTTTTGTTTTTTTTCTTGGCTCATCTTGCATTTATTTATTTTAATTTCCCTCCTGCTCCCATCCACTTAATGCCAGACCTAATTTAGTAAATTTACAAATAGCTCCAAGTCCTTCATTACCAGAAATGATTGTTAAACTAAATTTCACTCATGTTGTTTGTTTTTTTGTTTAGGAAGATTTCAAAAAACTTGTAGAAGAGTGTGATCATGGTCAGTTGATCTTGGTGGATTTCCATGCCCAGTGGTGTGGTCCTTGTAAGGCTATTGCACCAAAACTTGTGGTAAGTTTTAATGATTGCTTAAGGAAAAATTGCCATGTTATTGATCTCTCTCTCTCTCTCTCTCTCTCTCTCTCTCTGTGTCAATAGTGTTTGGTTGCTAACATAAACTGAAATCAGAATAAGACTTGGCTTGTGTACAGATTTTAACTCTCATCTCTGTTGTCATGGACACTGCTTTCATTGTTTGCCTCACAGAAACTTTATCATTGAAAAGCAACAATGATAAAGAAGATCAGAAATAAATTTAAAACTTTTTTTTTTTTTTTTTTTTTTTTTTTAACAAAAGATGTTAGTTATTTTGTGTAAAGTCATTGCTATAATTCTTCGTAGATTCAAGAGAAATTTCCAACTAGATTCAGAATCAATAACCTACAAAGGTTGATATGCCATTAAAACAAAGAAACCAAACCATCAAAATCAATGACTGTCATTGAAACTTGATTAATTCACCCTTTTTAGCTCATCTGTCCTCTTGTGAATAATTATTTGAAATTTTGATTATACTTCTGATGTCTTATTTTAGCTGAAAGTTAAAAATATTTAAACTTTTATTTGAAATATTTTGGAACAGCCTCTTTACTGCCATTCCTTCTATTGGATTATTTAGACCTGGTCTATAACATATTTATCATCTTCTGAAGAACTGCTGTTTTTATTGTGACTCTTTGCTGATTTGTAGACAATTTGACTTTTCTTCGAATGAAATGTAAAGAAATTTAAATTAGAAGACATTTTAACTTCATTTCTCAATTTCTAAATGTCTTTTTTTTTCCTCCACCTCTTCAGGAAATGTCCAAACAGTATGAAGATGTCCTGTTTTACAAAGTGGATGTTGATGAGCTTGAAGTAAGTTGGGTTTTTTTTTTTTTTTTGTTTAAATAATACACATTTGACTTGGCTTTAAGTTCAAATTACTGAAGTCTAAATTTTGATTGGATGACTTGTATCCTTATCTTTTGTGATTCTGTTTTAAGAAGGTAACTCTAATGAAGGCTTCTTTAGGTAAACTACTTCAAAGACTTTTGTTTTTCTTTTAGAAGTCTGCTTGTTTCTCATAACCAGTTCTTTTGATTGAACTCTATATCACAATGACTGTCTGGCTGAAAGAACTGGTAACGTGATTCAACTGAACAAATAACATAGCATCAGTTTTCCATAGCCCAATAGTGTGATACTCTCTTGTTTAAGTAATTTGTAATTATCTGTGTCATGGTGTTGATATTGGTATCCTTGTTAGCTGACAATTAAAAACCACATGCAAAATGCTGTGTACATTAAACACGGCATTGGCTAATGGCACCAATGAATTGAGATTTTGGTGCAATGTTCCCTTTTTGTAGGATGGTTATCATTCTTGTCACTTTATTAGTCATTCTCTTCCTGCAGCTAAATGTTTGCTTGTATCCAATAGCAGTCATTACAAATAAAATGTCTGCTTGAATCTCTTTCTTCGAGTGGTGGAGAGCAAAACTACTTAGCTTCTAAGTTATGGCATTTTTGAAATCTTCTTTTTCATGTGGTTGAGAGAATAGTTATGTGCCAATTCTTTTGTAAGCCTTTTCATCTGCACTTTTCCAACTGTAATTACATTGTGTTTGTAAAAAACCTGGCTAGCGTTCAGTCACATGTCAATTCAAACTTTGGTTTTTGTTAGATTTATAAGCCATGAGGTATTTTCCTCTTTTGGTGTGTTGATTAGGGTGGGGTTGGGGGGTTTAAATGCTCCACCCATACATTCCCTTTATGAAGATGATTGGTTATTTTTGCCAATGTGAATTAAATGGAATGTTTTCCTTCAGTGGCATAAACATACTTACTTATTGCTGGGTTTCCTCATGTTCGTAATGATCCACCATTTTCAAATATTTATTGCCAATGAGTCTCCTTGGCATTTTTCTGTTTTCAGTAGACATTTCTTCCGTGAAAGGTTATGGAATTCAAAGTTTCAAATCAGAAAGCAGCTGGGTTTTGTTTCCTCATAAACATGGACAAGAAAGCTTTTCAGATTTGAATGAACTGAACTAAATGATTACTAAGAATAAATAATGTATTGAATATATTTATTTTTCAATTTAATTTTTTTTCTTTTTCTTTTTCAGGAAGTTGCTAGCACGTACAAGATACATGCCATGCCAACATTTTTATTCTTCAAAAATGGTAAAAAGGTAAGTTTCACATTTTATATACAGTGATGGAAATAAGTATAAGATACCTCATTAAATTGTTAATAATTTTCTTATTGCACAAATTCCTGTGAAAATTTGTGTGGGGTACCTAGATCCGATGGGTATTAGTATACATATTCGATTTTATGATGGCTTTCCATCAAAAAATTTTTAGGATGGAAATAAGTATAAGACAGTTTTGAAAATTTGTATTTAACAGCAAAATTATACAAAATTCAATAATTATATTAATTCCCTTTCAATTGTAATACTTCAACACATTTGTTTTGCATTGAATCAATAAGTTTTCTGAGACTTTCAGATGGAATTTCATTCCAGTACTGTTTAATGCAAGATTTTAAAGTTTCTCTATCTTCAAATAGACATTCTTATATACTCTTCTTGACAAAATTCCCCACAAATTTTTTCTTGGGTTTAAATCAGGAGTCTTAGTGGCTAGTCCAAAACTTCATTTTTTTTTTTTTTTTTTTTTTTTTTTTTGTGAGCTTAGTGTGTATTGCTGCATTCTCCTAGTGAAAAATGGCATTATTGGTGTCTAGACGATTCATAAATAGGGGGAAGATTTTTTTTTTTTTTTTCCCAACACATAGATATCAAGCAGTTTTGTTTCCTTTCCATCACTGCAGAAAAAGCTTCCCAAGCCTTAATAGATCCTCCTCCAAATGATCTTTTTGAAAACAGCTGCTTCTTTCTTAAATCGTGCCAATAACACTGGGAGCCATCTGGCCCATACAAATTAAACGTTTTCTCATCAGAAAATGGTTTCCCATTTCTCCTTTGTCTGTCTTTTTTTTTTTTTTTTTTCTTTACCCAATCTACCTGCATCTCGTGTTTAGCAGTTAAAGCAGAGGCTGTCTTCGAGATTTGGCGATTCATAGAGAAATTGACAAACTCTTCTTGGAGTATGTAAATTGTGAGGTTTTTGCAGGTCTCTTGAGCTTGATTGTCCTTTAAAAGCTTCTCGAAAAAGTTGACGTCTGGCTCCATTTGTAATTTTAGGTGGACAACCTGGATGTTTTCTGGTGCCATGTGATTTTTTTTTTTTTTTTTTTTTTTTTTTTCTCTCAACTGTTTGGGACCTCGATAGTTCTCTTGCAACAAAACTTATAGTTTTTCCTTCCAGTTTATAGGCAGAAATTTGCCCTTTTACATTTTCGTTAAGAGGGGAGTTCCTTGACATTTTGCAATAAGTGTATTCAATTATGAAATGTATAAATAGGACTTGCATGGCTTAAAATCATGATAAAAAGTCTTTATAATCTGCGCATGCACTTATTCTTCTTTTGGTATTCTGAAGTAAACTAGATATGCAATTTTTCAAAATTGTCTTCTAATTATTTCCACCCTTGAAAAATAGTTTTAACTTTTTTTCTCTGGAAAGTTGTTATAAAATCAAATATGTATACTAATACCCATTGGATCTAGGTACCACACTCAAATTTTCAGAGGAATTTGAGCAGGATTAAGATTTGGTTTGGTTTGTTTAATAGCATATCAACCTTTGTAGGTTATTTAATGCCAAAGCCATTCTCCAAGAACAGGAGTGGTACTATTTAACCCATAGCTGGGAGGATAAGGAGGTTCATACCTTTCCCAAGGGTATTTGCCCGAAAGTGAACATAATAGCACGACTGGAGTTCGAACTCGCTTACTATGATTCCACAGTCCATCACTTTAACCATTACAACACAAGGACAACCCTACCCCCACCTCTGGAGGATTAAGAAAACTATTAACAATTTAATGGGGTGTCTTTTGCTTATTTCCGCCACCATATATGTATGTTTCTCCTTGGACAGTCATGTCGATTTTAAAATGGAATTTTTTCATATCCTGAAGTACAAATTGTTTGGTATTTTAATTAATTTTTTTTTCCCCCCCAGATTGGAGAGGTTGTTGGAGCCAGTGAAGGAAATTTGAGAACTGCTCTCCTAGGATACAGAAATACACCCTGAATCATGTGAAAAGAGATGTTTCTCTTTTTAATTGCAAATTAAAGTTGTGATATCTTCAAAACTTTCACTTGTCACTAAATCACTTTTCAGCTTTTTCTTTTGAGAATTTTTAAAATTTAAATGTTCAAAAGTTTACCTATAAACTCCCCATCCACCCAGACACAAACACTTTATTTTAGCTAATTTCAAGTTATCAACCTTTGATTTGCTCAGAAAACTGCCATCCAGACAGCCAACTCTGGATTAAGATATATCTATATGTCATTACAGATTACTTTGTTTTATTGCTTGATTTTTAACAAAAACTTGAACATGCAAGTTTAGCTAAATCATTTGACAAGTTTGTTTTTTTTTTTTTTTTTTTTTTTTTTTTTTCCTTGCAATATCCTAAAGTGGCTGTGGCTGAATTGGAATATGTGGTTTTTAGATCCAATTGATCTTTTTGAAATTGAACCAGACACACAGGAATCATCTTTTGTAAATGACAGTTTAGTAGTTCAGCTTCAATTGTCAGTATTGCTACCTAACATAACATTACAATGGGAAGGAGTAGGGAACAAGTTCACTTGTTTTCAGAAGGAAAGAAGTACAAACACATTTGCTTAGAAAAACATTCATGTTTCACTATCAGCACCGATATTCCTGAACCTCTCTCGCCACACCTCCTTATTGTCCATGGCTTTCACCAGATCCTGGGGGGGCTTCATCCTGTGTTGGCACAGAACTGCTGTATGTAGGTTCGAGCTGGACATCCTGCATTCTTGTGTAATTGCCATCAAGTCTTTTCACCATCTGTTTAGTCAGCATCCATGTGGTGCATCCATATAGTAGTATTGACAAGATTGTTGCTTGGAAGAAACTGCGTTTCGTTTTATCATTCAGGTCTGACTTCCATAGGACCGAAAGTCTCTCGATAGCTGTCCATGCTTTTGCTAGTCGCGTGTTAATGTCTGTCTCGGTTGATGAGACACTACTCCCTATCTTGGTGAACTTGTCAACTAGTTTCAGAGTGCTACCATTTAGTGTGTAAATGTCGCCTCTTTGATTAAAGCATATATATTGTTTGTGTGCATTGACATGGAGGCTGATGCCTGCAGCAGCTTGTTTTAAACTATGTAACAGGGTTTTGAATTGGGCGGGTGCATTTGCCAGAAGTGCAATATCGTCAGCATCTGTAATTGTTTTTGCGGGGTACCTTCTGCTTCTTTCTTTTGTGAGCTTGAAACCATTTTCTTTGATCTTATTGATAGATATTCTAAGTATGTAGTCTAGACATGATAAATAGGTATGAGGCTAGTGTGTCTCTTTGTAGTACTCCTGCTACTATGGACTTAGTCAACAAATGATATTGTTGTCTGTAGGTTTTTTGAGCATACAAAAAATTCAATGGATAGTTAAAATTTGTGAGGTGGGGGATCTATTTCTCCAGAACCCATTTTGGTTCTTCATAATTCTGTTGTCAATTTTGGGCGCTTTTCTCTAACCACTGTCTCCCATGGGACTCTATATTTTGTTCTTTGTTTAGTTGGAATCAATTCCGCTGATGCTTATAAGTGGGTGTTGACGAATTTCTCATATCCCTGTTATTAAGCAGGGCCCATTCATAGTGTACAGTTGTTGTTCGGGTGGCATTTTTTTGTAGGCTCAGTTGTATTTTTGCTGTGACAATTTGGTGATCAGTGGACACACACTCGATTGAGGAGTAAGCTTTGCAGTTCAATGCACTGTTATTCCATTTCTTGTTTATAAAGATGTAGTCTCTGTGCTTTAGTATTGTTTGGGTATGTGTGGGTCCATACCCCCCCTCTTTTTTTTTTTTTTTTTTTTTTTTTTTTTTTTTGAAAGTTTATATTGAGGCATGTTAATCTATTCATCTCTCGTGAAATCTTAGATGTTGGGCATTCATGTCTCCACCACTGATGAGGACATTGTTTCGGGGTGCTATGCACAAGAGAGGATAGCTCATCATAGGAGGTGATGAGTTCAGTTTCTTCACTTACATTGGGGTGGCCATTAAAAGTAGCTACCATCATTCTAGGTTGTATTCTCTCTATGCTATTGTAGGGCTCATGGTCCTATAAGCATACCTACACCTATCATGGCGTTGACAGTTTTTCCATGCTGATGCAGTGGCTAGCACCCATCCGTTGCTAGAATCGTGACATTTAATATCCTCGCTATGTGTTCTATCCATGTTTTTTGAATGCATACTGTCTGTCTGTTATGGTCTCTATGGCCGATGCAGTCAGCTCTGGTAGTTGTCCTATTTTATTTAAGGTTCTAACGTTGAATGTCGCTATTTGTATTGTTTGTTTGCATTTTATCAATTTTTCCAACGGCGTTAGATTCTTTGGCTAGGTCCAAGAATTTTAATTTTGGTCTTACAGTTCATTGTTCTTCCATTTAAGATGCATAATAGTATACACCACTGATTTTACAATGACAAAATTGAATAAAAAAAATCATACATGCATATTAAATGATAATTTAGTATAGAGCAATGTTACTAACCAGTTTTGGGCTTCTTTAATATGATCAGATCACATAAGTGCCCATTATGATTTCTTATACTTTAAATGGTTGTTTCAATAGGGATGGAACCTTGACCTGTCACATGTCAATCACTCCTACATATTCACAACATTCACTGTAGCAAAACTTTGGATGGAAATCTACATTTCTTATCTGTTCCTGTTTGACTATATTCTTTCGGCAGGAGCAGGCAATCCTGGTCCTGGGGATTCCAGCCTTTGGACAATACCTGTTCTGACATTGTAATTTTTTTTTTTTTTTCACCTTATAAAAACTCCATGTTAAACTGATTTGCATTTTACCTCCTGTTAAATATTAGATTGATGTACTATCAGATACTACACTGGTCTAATATTAAGATTTAAAAAAAAAATATATATATATATATATATATATATATGCATAGATGAAAAGTATTCTTGAAGATTATAAAATATAATTCTGTTGTATACCCACATATATATACAAATATAAGCGTAATTTACGGACTTCAATGAACACACTTCTTTATAAAAATCTCTCGCACTTTATTCTCGAAAGGGTTAATGTTTCTGATGTGTGAGAGACAGGTGGAGACATATACTCAGAGAGAGGACTTCTAGGAGCCAGGGGGTGCCAACACTTGCACCCTCTTGCAAGTTTGTCAGCAACGCCTCTGGTCAGCTGCATGTCCCACGCTTGACTGCAATTATCTGCATTCTGTCTAAATCTGACCGCGTGCTCTCCTTCCAGTTACACACCTGAGTGACCTGACAGGCTGTCATCTTCCTGTTTACTAATCAAAATGTGACAGCTTGCCAAAGCACAAGGGGTCACTAGGAACAAACCGAAAATCCATGTCATGTTATATAACACTTCCTCAAAAATAAGAAGGAAAGGTAAACTAGGCATTTAAAAAAAAAAAAAAAAAAAAAATAGATGATTATTTTCTTTATTTTTGTATTTACAATTCTACACTCTGATTTTTAAAAAAATGGTCAACAAAGATCCAGTCATTATAAAAGCAAAATAACTTTTTCAGTGGCAAGTTATATATAAACATGTTCCAAACATTCCAGCTGTGAGGCTGAGAAAGCCTTCATCAAATCAAGAGACAAGCATTATTTTGTAGCAAAAGTAGCAATCGTATAATAGTCATTAAATTTTCCTACTTCTAAAGTTTCACAAAAATCAATGAAGGCAGCAAAATGGATAAGTAAATATTTTTCAGTTTCAAAATTTTCATTGTGGAAATAATTTGACTTTTTTCTTTTTTTTTAACATATGTATAAACACATTCATATATATATATACACACCAGTCTGTACTGCTCTTTTTGACCTCCTTTGCTCTTCACTCAGTGTCTGATTCTTTGCCATTTTCTAGTTTTCCTCACCAATTTTGACATTTTTTTTTTTTTTTTTTTTTTTTTTTTTTTTTTACATCATGAATTTAAGATTGCTTTCTAATTATTCAGCCTGTTTTCCTGGAGCCTTGCATTGTTCCAATGTACATTTTTAACTTCCTCTTGGTCCCTGTATTCACTGCAGCTTTATTTACATTTTCCTTAAGAGATCTCTACTCCACAGGATACTTCTTCCTTCTTTAGCAATTACAGACTTTCTTTCTTGCATACATCTATCTTAGTATTATGGTTGCATCAAACACCTGCTTGGTTTGATTGATATAGGAATGGATGGTGAGAAATAGTTGGTCAACTCTATGGTGTTGACATGACTTCATAAGTTTGAGAATATTCTTACAGCAAGAATAACTTACTTTAATTGAAAAGTTTACATGAACACACTGATCTGTTGGGGGGTTTTTTTTTGGGGGGGGGGGTAATTTGTATTATAAATTGGTGCTTTTTCAACACTCTTTCATTCACGTGTGTGTGTGTATATATCTATATCTCACCTGATATCTATTTAATAAAATTGATGGTCTGAAGCCTTATGAACACCCAAATGGCTGGATATAAAAAGCTGCAATTTGGTACAAAAGACTACTTTTAAATGAATTTTATACCATGAATTTATAACTAAGTCAAAATAGACCTTTTAAAAAGATTGACAGGGCAAAATATTGGTTAAATTTTTACCATTTAGCCTGTCAGATTCCACTTTTTTTTTTTTTTTTCTTTATATGGGAGAGTGATCAATGTTATAATGTTAATGTAAAATGATCACCCACTTCTAAACCAGCAAGTGTTACTGACAAGCAGAAATATTGGAAGGGGTGTGTAACCATTTTTTAATACACTAGAAGAAAAAATAGCTTTGCCAATAAATAATTTTTTTTTAAATTGGTGAGGGGAGGTAAAGTGATTGGTAAAAGACTTATGATAAAAAAAGTACCCCCCATTTTTGCAGAAAAGGAAATAAGACACTGAGGTGGAGGGCACTGGCTTAAGCCTTTTCTTTTTTCTTTTTTTTTTTTCTCTCTCTCTCTCTCTCTCTCTCTCTCTCTTCTGACAAAGGGAGTACAATCTTTCTACTAGAATGAAAAATTGAAGCACCAGAGCTTTATCCAAAACTCAGGAAACAAACAAATGTCTTGCCAGGTACTGGTGCATATATATTTGGACTTCATATCTGGTCACTTAATCAGTTCTTTGAGATCACACCAAAATTTCTCTGTGTATTTCTTCAGAAGTCGATATTTTCTGAGTGGTTGCTGACAAAAATGTAGCGTAAACCTAATGAACTGATGCTTTTGTATGCTGGCCAAACATCACTGTATATTACTGAATCTGGTTTTATGTACTTTTCTATCAGAGGCAACAACAACAAACCTTAGCTTAACCTCTCAATTCCACCGAAAAACCACGTTTTACTACATGACCTTGTTGAACTTAGGATTGTTTTGTCAATTTCCACTTTAACTCCTTCACCACCAATAGTCCTGGTTATAATCTGTCACTTCCAAGCAAAATGATGGGCAGTCTACCAATGTTCTTGAAGAAATTTTTAAGCCTTCCAACATAACCCTGTGGTCCCAGATATGGCTGAAATAGGGGTTGAAAAATAAAACAATTTTCCGTGACGGAATATTAGTATTATGCAAAAAAGCCTTTAAAGTCCAAAATGATAAAACTGCATGTTGCTAACTTAGACTTTCGGACACTAATCTTTTAATAACACCACATTTTCTTGTCCTTTTTCTATTGATACATAAAGATTTACAATGGGGGCGGGAAAGTGACAATGCTGGGTAAGACACCATACTTTTCTCATCGTCTTCAAAAAAACTGTAATAATTGCAGAAACACAACCAGCAAGTCATCTTAGTTCAATTAAATTTAAATATCTTATGTGTTGCTACAGTGGAATTTCCATTCATATACATCTACCAATGGTTAAAAAACATTTATCGAATATTTTGATATTATATATACACTTCTATGTGGTGCATTCAATAAGTTTCCAGACTTTTTTGTACATGCATTTAAAATTGTTGTAGACTCTTGAAAATTCACAATGTTATTGCTATACATCTTATGAGATGACTGACCAATTTTTATGATTTTGGGTTAAAACGAACAGCTACAACAGGAATTGGAATACACCCTACTAAAGCCTGATTGTCACAGATGGTGAATTTCAAAAATGCAATCTGACACTTTAGAAGAACGCTATGATTAAAATTTTGTTTTAAACTTGAAAAAATGCCACAGAAACGTATGGAATGCTTCAGACTGCTTTTGGAGCATCTTGCATGAATCGAGCATCAGTTTTTGAGTGGCATAAGAGATTCAAGGAAGACAGGGAGTCTGTGAGAGGTGTGGGAGGAGTAAGGAAGTCAATACACCAGAGTTGATTGCCCAAAGGGTTAGGGTTACTATGTTGAGGTTTTAAGGGAGTTCAGCAAGAGATTCTGTCGGAAGAAGCCAGCCCTCTTGTAATCGGGTCAGTGGCATTTCCACCAGGACAATGCACCAGTCCACAACTCCATCCTTGTCACAGACTATTTGACCAAGATGGGTATCAAGTCAGTTCGTCACTCTCCCTATAGTCCAGACCTTGCTTCCTGTGACTTTTAGTTATTCCCTAAGCTCAGAGGCTGTCGTTATGAGACAATTGAGGAGATGAAAGAGGCTGTGACGAAGGTCATTGACACGCTCACACAAGAGGCCTTCCAGAAGTTGTTGGAACGGTACAACAAGTGCATTACGGCCGGAGGAGATTACTTCGAAGGGGACTTGAGTTTCATGTGTGTACTATCAATAAAAGTTCCCATACGAAAAAAGTCTGGAAACTTATTTAATGATCCTCGTATATATATGTCTGACGTTGCGAATCCAGCCCTGGCCAATACGTCTAGCTTAGCCTGGGAATTTTCTCCGACATTCAATTCTTCGGCTCTGCTTGTTAATCTGAGACAACTGCACCATTCGCCACGTTGTGTATTTTGATCCGAATGGCGGTGTTTTAGCAACCTCATATCGTTTCTGCTGTAGGAGTCGATCTAATTGTGGCTGGAATCCACGCTGAAGTAAAATCGCTGCTTGGAGAGAAATTGTTCCTGTCGCGGTTTACAAAAATACACGAGAGAAAACAACGCTTTCGATTTTTTATATAATACAATTTTCTCAAAGCTGTTGTTTTTATCTGACTATATACGTATTTACAGAACTGTGTAGAATACAAAAAGAAAGTAAAAGGGCTTACGAAACTTATTCGTTCATTTGGAAATATGACAGATCAAACAGAAGGTGTAAGGGAGGCAACAATCGTTTCTTGGTTATCTTAATAAAAATATTTGTTCATCTCAGCTTTTGCTTCGAACTTCCAGTTCTGGACTAATCTTGACTTCGCCCGAAATTCTAGAACTATTCTCGGATGGGTTCTGCACTGATCTCTTCTCTGTCTCTCTTGATCTCTCGTCTTTCTTGATCTGATCTCTACTCCTGCGCACTGCTTATATAAATTGGGGGCGGGGTCTCGACGATTTTTGGGCACGCCTATAAATAAGGATATGTAAATCGCCAGGCTAACCGAATTTTTCAGATTCTACTGGTGGTCATTGTTTTTAAGAGGTACTAAAGAATGAATCTCAGTCGCCCCGCTGGTTCCTCCAGACAAGTGACACTTGAAATGGAAAAAAACAACTTATGTTGTTTCAATCTCTAGCTTGAACTTTTTCCCACCTAGACCACACAGATTTAATTACTGTTTTTGTCGCAAGATCCACTCAACGAAACTCGGTATGTCAGTCAAAAAAATAAAATAAGATAGGAAATGAAATGATAAGAAGAGAGAAAAAATATATGAATTTTCTCTACCTATTCCCTGTGTTAACACAAGAAAACAAATTTATTTCCAAATCCACCCTTTCGTCCATCTAATTAACAAATTCGTTCTAATCCCTTAAAATCGTTAATTAATCAATCAATCTGGGGTGGGGTGGAGTTCTCTCAGTCATAATTCCTCCCTTACTCATCTGTCATTTAATAATAAATGGCACACGGGATATCATGCATAATACAATAACAATAGAAACAGGGTCGTTCCGCTGTCTTTGGTGGAAGATCGAATTTTTCAGACAATTCTGTCTGATTTTTACAGCGAACCATGCCAGAAATAAAAACATGCACAAAAACACACACAAAAAAATTAATATAAATATCGTGTTCTGAGTCCGTGTTCTTTCTTTACAGAGCATTTCTAAAAAGCATATTGTTGTGCCTTCACTAAATAAGGTCCATTGTCCAAAATAAATAAATAAAATAAAGCGAAAATAACTTTGGTTATTATGAGGATATGTGTTTTGTCAACACTTTTTTCAAGACTTTTTTTCTATAATTAAGCTCTAATTTTCTCTTTTAAACTTCATATATATATATATATATATATATATTTTACACCCTTGTCTTACGACTAGGTTGGGTCTTCACAACAGGTCTCCTTAGACCCTTCTCGGGTTCCAAGTCTACTGGCTACAGGTTCTATTGCTACTTGATCGAGCTGATCTTGATAAGGTGCACCAAATGGGCACTCAACGCCTGCCGCCCTCGCGCTTTCTGCCAATTCAACTTTCACACCTGATTCTTTCATTTGGTTCTTTTTCCACTACCACCAACACAAAGAAGCCATAACTATAATTAGCATAATCCCTACAACAGTTGGCCAGGCTACCATAGCAACCATTCTATCTACCCAGTCCGACTCTTGCCCATTCAGTCCAATTAATTCCGATTTCAATCGTCCAAAATCAATCTTAACTGGCTTTAGTAACCCCGGCATTTTCCTCAACGTAATCGGTTCCCATAATTCAGCCCATCCGGTCTCATTTGATCCCACCAGCCTCAACAGCTCCTCATTCCCTTCGAATCTCTCTTCCGCTTGATGATAGGTGGGCAGCGATAAAGTCAACCCGTGTGCACCACAGCCAAGAGATAGAGCCAAAATGGTCGAGGGGGAATAACTCTCATCGTCGTTGTTACCTTATTCTCGCAGACCTTAGAGAGCTCCATTTCATCCTGAGTGGCTACCGCCCAAACCCCATCTGCAATGCTAACCGCTGCTAGTAACATTTTCTCCGTCAGTATCTCTACCTGACAAATTTTTTCTAAATAATTCTATCTCACACAAATCATGGATGGCTACCTGTTACATAAATGGGACTTGCAGACGCGCAAATGCCTAGAACATCATTCTCACATCTCTGTGCTTCTTCTTTTGTCAGCAACATAAATTTTGTCCTAGCTATATTTAGAGCGAGGAATTCCGTCTCTAGCCACTGCTTCTAACCTTGGTTTTGGGAACGGTAGGGGCAGATTCAATACCTGGTAAATTTTAAAAGTACCGTCTCGGTTTGATAAGGGAACTGACATCAGTATAAGTAACTTACTATTTTCTAACAGGGTAACACATCCAAAGGCACTGTAATATTTCCATAATTGTTTAGTGGGGTCTGCTGGCAGCCCAAGATGACGGGGGAGTTTGGCCTGAATCTCCAACAGTACATCCCTAAATCGTTCTGGGGTTATTATACTCCCGGACCGGTGTCCCATGGACAGCATTTCCTGCTGTGCCCTCACATGTTCCAGCTGCACTGTTAACGTGTGACTGGTTTTGGCGCACCTTAGTCATTATAGCCAATAACAGGAGATACTTTAGCAGAAACCCCTCCTGCTCCTGGTGCTCGGTTGTTATCATTGTGGTTACGTTCGTCAGTTCTTGCCTAAGATCATGTAGGTATGCAACTATCCAATTAATACTCTCTCTGTTCTCAACCATTTCTAACCAAGTAACATTAAGTATCGATTCGCTCTCTTTAACTACCTGGGCCATGGATTGCTGCTTCTGCTTTACCTGCGTCAACTTTTTCTCTATCAACCATATCTCATCCCCGGACACCGTACCGAATAACACCCCCAACGCCTTACCTATCATGGGTAACACTGATCTTCTTTGTCTGGTCCTCAACAATTTAATTCCTCTTAAATAATTGTTCATCTCTTTCCATTGCCTCTCAAGTATCAGGGATTCTTGAATTATGGGGTACAACACCCGCGGGTAAACTAGGCCTTATGAATACTCTCTGGCGACCAGTGCCCTAGCTGCCTCTAATTTATCTACTTCACCCCTTAACTGGGCTTGTAATATTTCATACAGTTGTAGATCTATCCCTAGTGTTATTAACCACTTAGACCAAGTTATGATCATCTCGCTCGTCTTCTGAAACACAGTGTTTTTACTGTGTTCCCTGGCATTAGCAACCAGGGTCAGCATTATCAGTGCTCCGAGCCCTTCTCACGTCCATGTCTGAAAGAGGCAGGAGAACAGTCTATCTTACATAATTGTCTCATTATAATTTCCATCGGATGGCTGCACTGCGGAACGACATGTCACAAGACCAACCCACACCACCACCAGCACTTAGTCCGCGTAATGCCGATAAATTTTCTCTACTTATTCCCTGTATTAACACAAGAAAACAAACTTATTTCCAAATCGACCCTTTCGCCCATCTAATTAACAAATTCGTTCTAATCCCTTAAAATCGTTAATTAATCAATCTGGGGAGGGGTAGAGTTCTCTTTGTCACATATATGTGTATATATATATGGGGGGGAATATATATATAAATATGTGTGCGTGTATATATATATATGTGTGTGTGTGTATATGTATGTCGTTATGTGACAATTGAGGAGATGAAAGAGGCTGTGACAAAGGTCATTGACACGCTCACACAAGAGGACTTCCATGGGGCCTTCCAGAAGTTGTTGGAACGGTACAACAAGTGCATTATGGCCAGAAGAGATTACTTCGAAGGGAACTAGAGTTTCACGTGTGTAGTATCAATAGAAGTGCCCATACGAAAAAAGTCTGGAAACTTATTTAATTATCCTCGTATATATATATATATATATATATATATATATTATATGTATTATATATATATATATATATATCATATATATATTATATTTATATATATATATATTATATATATATGTATTATATATATTTGTGGTTTTCTCAGTGGGCGGTACCGCCCCCCGGGGGTTATGAACGTTTAGATGGGTGCTGGCGATTAAACAGTCGGATGGGCGCGTTGAAATTGTGAAGGGGGCGTTGGAAGAAATTCAGTAAAATGTGACGTTGGTGTTGGTAGAATGGCCGGAAAAACAGGGCGATTTAATTAAGCGTCCCCCAGTCGCTGCAACTAGACGTACGTGTCACGTCTGTATCCAGAACTCTCTTCGTAAGGGACAATTTTCCCCTGGGCACCGCTTTCCATTTTGTTTACTTCTCGAGTTCTTACTGTGACGTTAAACTTTCTGCCTCTTTTTAACCCCGTTACTTTTATTTCTCATATCTTCTCCCCTTCTTAATTTCTCTTTCGGGTTGACTTAAACTCTGCTCTTGGGAGTTTATCCTCTCTTTATTAATCCCAAACTCTTTGCATCGTTAAAGCTACGAGACTTATTCTTCTCGGCGGGACTTTCAACCATTCCGCCAGACATTTTTCTTCCCGACAACACGCATTCTTTCCTTCTCGCTTCAGTCACCCCTTCAACATGACTCTGGTATATTTCATTTGCCTTATCTCACTATATTTACTTCCTACTTGTTGCTTTCAATTTAAATATTATCGGAATATTATTCCTATTTGCTATGCTACTTGTCTCGCTTTTACCCGCTTTATTACTTAGTAGTGTTACAAGACGAGATCTTGCCTTGATTTGAAAAAACAAAAAGAAAGAAAAGAAGAAAAGAAAAAAGAAACGGAAGTTAACACTTCGAGTTCTCAACTAAAAATGAAAAGTTAGTCGCTCACGCATAGGCTCCGCGCAGAACTTCCGTTTGCGATAAATTAACAAAAAAAAAAAATACATTAATAAATATCCAATCGGAACGCTTCCCGCGGGGCACAAAAATTGCCGTTCTGAGCCTACAGAAAACGTATAAATAGACGGACCAAACAATCATCAGTTCAGTTGCGTTCCTACACCACAGACTTGTTCCCTCACACGACCCGTGTTAAGGATTCTTCACCCCGTCTGGCGCCTGCCATCCGATACATCAAACGCTCTCCGCAGCTACCAACGTATCCTGATTCCGAGAAAACCATCCCTTCACCACAAGACAAGTACAGTACATGAACTTTGTAGCTACTGCCACTGAATTCATTCTTGGACTGTGAATGTATTTCTCCGTTCTACTCTCTGTACTTAATCTATCTATAAAAAATTTCCATAACATCATTACAGTGTTATTGTGAGTATCTATACGTTCTTTGTTTTGCAACCATACGCATTTCTCGCCCACAACTCAGAATATAACACTGGTGTCAAGCGTGCAGCAAAACAAGTATGGAATACTCCGGCCTTTCTCGATCAGAAATCTTGGAACTTATAAAACAGCAAAAAGCAGCGATTCTCCAAACGAAAATTGACATGGAGCCAGCAGACAACCCGCAAGCACAATTAATCATTAGTGAACTGAAAACAGACCTCCACAAACTTTTAACTGCTCTGCAAACTACCGCACACGATCGATCGCACACATTGCAACAACACACCACAAACTATGAGCTTCTATTGCGACAGCAGTCACTTCGGGACGCCACAAAATCCATCCGGACCTTCGAACCGGGCAGCGATGTAAACCGCTTCATTACCGACCTTAATAAGGCTTACACCATACACGTTAAGCCAGAATTAAGAGAATATCCTGCAATGGAGAAGGAGTTTGTTAAGCTGGCAAAGCAACTACTGAACGAAGGCATATTCCAGCAGATGGAGGACTCAAGACAGCCTACGTCCACGTTCGAGGAACTAAAGGCTTACCTTATATCCACCCACGGGAGCCAAATGACAAACTTCCAGTACCTAAGCCGAGCATGGGACCTTCAGCGACATGAGGGAGAGAAACTCACTGATTTTGCAGGCCGACTTGAAAACACAATCCGAGAGGCCACAGTCCACATCACGGCAAAATTCAAGTCGGACAGACAAAATGCTGAGATGACGGCCGAAACTGCATTTTCCCTAATGGGGGCCATGCTCATGAGTGAAAAGATCAAGGCATGGACACCTAACATCTATCCACACCTCGTCAAAACTATGGACAGACACTACTCAGCGGGTGGTATAGCCAGCGATGCGCAACGCTATCTTGATCGTGGTATCAAAACGGACATCACCACCGCCGCTGAAACCACTGCGCTGATGGCGAGCCAACCTACACACTCTGACAAACCTCGTAGCCTTGAAAGTGACAAGATACTAGCCGACGTACAGCTACAGTTGCTGGATCTGAACAAGCAACTGCGACAAACCCACAGGCGGAACCCATCCATCGTTGACTGGAAAAGTCGAACCGCCCCCACCTACAACATGAAGCACAACCGGGCACAAAGAAGCGCTGGCCAACCCAGCCAACAAGCAATGTGCAAAAATTTTTTACGAGGCCGCGCATGCTTTAAGGGCAACAGGTGCCCATATTTTCACCCCCCTCATGCTCAAGCACACATAGCGACCACTGACACCGGTTTACCTGGAATAGATAGCGATCAGCACAACCATGAACACGCGACGCGCTTCGACGAACTGGATTTTCGGTTGGGACCGAACGAGATGTGATGAATCGTTCCCAGGTCCATGTATCCACTCAGCATCATCACACATTTAACGTTCAAATCCAACCTGATCTCCGATCGCCCCTTGTTCAGGTCAACCTCCGCAACAATGGCATCACATTCTCCGGTGTAGGCATGCTGGATTCCGGATGCACGACTTGCATCATTCCCATTTCTCACTTACCTGAAGATGCAAGAAGACACATGTCCAAAACCAACATCCGAGTCAAAGGAATCGGAGGGAACATCTCTATTCTGGGCAAGCTCACCTGCGACATTACCTTGGGTGACGATACTGTCCCGCTCTCTACAACCGTCCATCCAAGGATAAAACCGACCCACAACCTTTCACACGGCGCCCTAACCGTTTCCAACGAGGAACCACGAGCCATAGCCAGATCATCGCCTAACGGGTTGACTCTCAACCAAAAACTCCATTGGCTTAAGCAAACCGTAGGCCTATCGCTTTCAGACCATCATAGCCGTAGTGAATTAGAAGCTACCGCCGATTTACTCATCAGCTATGCGGACATTCTCGGCACCGACGACAATAGAAGGGGCACTTTCATCAAGCCCATACGCATACCAACCAACGGTCAGTCCAGGAGCCAAAAACAGCACCCTATAGCCCAAGCACTGGAGGATGATGTTGACGCGGAAATTGCCCGCATGGCAAGTGAGGGTGTTATCGAACCTTGCAACGACCCTAAAGGATTTAACAGTCCCGTTTTTGCCGTCCGCAAGAAAAACGGAAAGATTCGAGTGGTCGCAAATTTCAAAAGAACCCTCAACAAGGTTTTAGTCGATCTCGACCCATACCCAATACCTACCATTGACTCGACATTCAACAAGATTGGCGAAGGTAACAAGTACTTCTCAACACTCGACCTCCGCAATGGCTATTGGCAAATCGTCATTGACGAACGTGACCGCCATAAAACGGCCTTTACTTGGAAAGGACGCTGTTTCCAATACACCCGTCTGGCTTTCGGTCTAACATCCGCTGGACAAATCTTCTCGCGATGCATAGCTGAGGCTCTCGACACAGTGGCCTCACGCGCGAACATATCGTCATATATTGACGATAATCTTGTCCACGCCAAAACCTTCGAGGAATATGTAACAGCGCTGGAGCAATTATTTATTGCTCTACGCAAGTTCGGATTAAAACTAAACCCGGAAAAATGCATTTTTCTTGCGTCCGAAGCTAAATTTCTCGGTCGCATCGTGAATAGCGACGGGTTCAAGGCCGACCCCGAATATGTCCGCGCCATTATCGACATGAAACCCCCGACAACGAGAAAAGAACTACAAAGTCTCATCGGACGTCTCGTATGGATTCGGCAATTCATCGAGACACGCCTTAACGAGAGCATCAGAACCGACATGTTCTCCAATCTAATGGCCCCCATAAACGAACTAAATAAGCCCGGACGAACATTCGTCTGGACCGAAGGGGCCAACAAGGCTTTCAATAAAATTAAGAAGCGCCTCGCTTCACCACCAATCATTTCATTCCCCGACTTCACCGGACTCTTTACCCTCACCACCGACGCCAGCGATATCGCATGTGGGGCCATTCTCATGCAAGAGAATAAACACGGCCGAAAGAAAATAATAGCAGTTGCCTCACACACCTTTAACGCGACGGAGCGCAACTGGTCAACAACTGAACGCGAAGCATATGCGATAAAATGGGCCATCACCAAATTCGATTACTTCTTGCGTAGTCGTCCCTTCGTCGTCCTCACAGATCATCGATCTCTCACATACTTGGATCAACGTGAATTCAACAATGCGAAGATACGACGATGGCAGGAGGAAATATCGTGCTACAAATTCGTCTTGGAATATGTAGAAGGTGAATCGAATGTCTGGGCAGACATGCTCAGTCGGAGATATGGCCACAGCAAGGACAAGCTTACGGCAGACCCCACACCTGCAGGGAAGCGCTTCAAACTCCAAGGCTCCAGTCTAAACATCTACGTTCCATCCTGGTGCATGGACGAAATCAAGAGCTCCCAGCTGCTCTCTGGGACTCACACAACACGGAACATTCAGCATCATCTGCAGGCCATCGACGCATTCCTCGCGTTTCATGCCACATCGACCATCCCGGTTGAAGAGATAGCTGACCACATGGGTATTGCAGCGGAACAAGCCTCTGATGACACACTTTCAAAAATCATCAGAGCTCTTCAGTTGGCAACCCCAAGACCGGACGCTACCCTACTCGACCCCAAAGATCATCGTACCGGGCTATATAACAAACACATGCACCAATTCTACTTGGAACCTGGTACATCTGTATTGATGATCAGGGATACTACAAACACACCAAAACTGGTAGTACCCTACAAGCTCCGGACAAAATATCTCCACCAAGCCCATGACTGTGTCAACCACTCAGGGATCTCCCGCATGCAGGAACACCTATCCAGCTACTGGTGGGAGTTCAAAAATCGCGATATCAGGGCGTATGTTCAGTCATGCCAAACCTGCGCTAAACGCAAGGGAAATTACGGCATGCGCCGAAACTGGTCCACGGGCCATTGCAAGAGAGGCAGAAAACCATTCGAGGTTGTCTACATAGATTTTGTCTCAATGCCCCTCTCAAAGGGCAAGCGGTACATACTTACTATTCTAGACAGCTTCAGCCGCCACCTCATGGCCATACCATGTGCCAGAGACCGCGCAATCGACGCAGCCCGCGGACTCTACCAGTTCTTTCTTCGTCACCGCGAGATTCCCCGCATTGTCTCCTCCGACCGAGGAACCCACTTCACTGGTGAGGCCTACAAGGAATTTTGTGACCTAACCTCGATCACCCGGGAACTTCACTGCCCGTGGCGACCACAAAGCTCGGGGAACATTGAGAGGCAACACCGGACCTTAAAAAACGCCCTTTACATGATCTGCGAAGACAGAAACTGTGAATGGACGGACGTTCTCGAATCTGCAGTTTCCTCAATGAATGCCACAGCCAACACCGCCACTGGTGCATCCCCGCATTACATTATCACCGGCCGCCAACCAAACATTGGTCTACCGAAGATCCCCTGCCAAGACATCGTTAACAACAAACCAGGTGCTTACGGTATGCAGATAAACGCTCTGCTCCGACAGGTGCATCAAAGAGTCGCCTTGGCGAACAACGAGGCTGACCACAAAATGGAAGCCAAACTGAACCGCAGCATCTTCAAAGACCCGATACAAGTCGGTGACAAGGTGCTACTCCACCGACCGCAATCCGCAACAGCCCACTTGTCTCACCTGCCTTGGATAGGTGACTTTGAGGTCACCAAAACGAACGGTTTGGTAGTTCAAGTGAAAAACGACAACTGTGAAACGCATTGGGTTCACCGTGGACACGTCCGTCGACTCGTACCACGACCAAATGACCTGCAACACATGCATCGACCACCCCCACCTCCAGCTCTATCCCCACCTCACCAAATTCCCAATCACCCGTCGACACGACCACTCCTATCTCCTTGTCCACCCCGGCAACCTACCCATCACCCGTTGTCACAACTCCCTACACTTTCGTCAGGGGAGCATCTCGTCGCAAATGACTGCAGTTCCGGAGACAATACCCAAAGCCAACGAAACGAACAACACGAGGGCAACTCCCAGCACGCTTTAAAGACTTCGTTATGTGCCAAAAAACAAAATAGATAATACACAACACCAAAACAAAACACGCACGCAAGCAAGCACTAACAACATAGCAACTTCAAATCATGGTAAGATCTGGGGGAGCTGTTACAAGACGAGATCTTGCCTTGATTTGAAAAAACAAAAAGAAAGAAAAGAAGAAAAGAAAAAAGAAACGGAAGTTAACACTTCGAGTTCTCAACTAAAAATGAAAAGTTAGTCGCTCACGCATAGGCTCCGCGCAGAACTTCCGTTTGCGATAAATTAACAAAAAAAAAATACATTAATAAATATCCAATCGGAACGCTTCCCGCGGGGCACAAAAATTGCCGTTCTGAGCCTACAGAAAACGTATAAATAGACGGACCAAACAATCATCAGTTCAGTTGCGTTCCTACACCACAGACTTGTTCCCTCACACGACCCGTGTTAAGGATTCTTTACCCCGTCTGGCGCCTGCCATCCGATACATCAAACGCTCTCCGCAGCTACCAACGTATCCTGATTCCGAGAAAACCATCCCTTCACCACAAGACGAGTACAGTACATGAACTTTGTAGCTACTGCCACTGAATTCATTCTTGGACTGTGAATGTATTTCTCCGTTCTACTCTCTGTACTTAATCTATCTATAAAAAATTTCCATAACATCATTACTGTGTTATTGTGAGTATCTATACGTTCTTTGTTTTGCAACCATACGCATTTCTCGCCCACAACTCAGAATATAACAGTAGTAAACTAAAATTCTACTTGTTACAGTCGCCTTACTTTACCTCCCTTCCTTCCTCTCTTTCTTCTTTGCCTTTCTCTTTCTCCCCTGAAATTTCTACTTATTTCTTCTCCTTCATCGCAGTGAAAATTTCTTTGTTTTTATTGTTTCTTTCAGAAATTTACCTGTCTCACGTTGGAATAAATTTCTCTTTCATAATTTTGGAATTAGTTAGTGTTCCTTTATGCGTGAGTGCGAGTTTATTCTGTCTGTCTAAGCAAGATGTTTATTAACATTTAGCGAAGGCAGCATACATACATGGCAACCCCAGGAGCATCGAAAAAGAAGTGGAGGCAATACTCTGTGGAGTACTTGAAGTATGGATTTATACAAACACCGACCAATCCATAACAACCCATGTGCTTGGTCTGTGAGAAAACTTATCTAATGAAAAACAATGAATATGTTTACTTCCTCGTCGAAAAATTCAGATGACGGTCTGAAGGCTTCTTACAACATTTCTTTGCTGATAGCGAAAGCTGGCAAGCCCCACACTATTGGAGAAGAACTGATTCTGCCTGCAGTTAAAGTGGTTAAATTAAAATTAACCATATTTACAAAACACTTCGGCCAAAAATAACGTGATAAAAATGGAATTAATAGTCGTCGCCAGCTTATAGCAGGTTTAAAAAGTACTTAATTGCTACACCCATTTTTTATAAAAGTATTTCCTATTCACGCGGCTGGGGCTGTGTGTCATAGCACCTTCGTAATATCAACAAGCCCTTTTTCAACGCTCGTTGGCTCGTCCTTTGCGGCGTTGCTTTGTGTCCAGTAGTGGGGCGCTCTCGACCGGCTGTGGTTGCGTGCCGCACAGTTCGTTCGGGTGTGTTCCACCACTGGATACATGACCTCTGCCTCAGGGGGCCGTCCCCCCAGGCTTTAACCCTCTTCGGAGGGGTTGGGTTTATCGCCCGACGCCTGAGGCGCCCCGAACAGGGGAATGCTGACGGGATCCGAGCCTTTTTTGGAACTGCCTGTCGCGTTGGGCTTCGGCCCTGCGGCAGGACCCACCTTAAAAACGGCCTTGTGCTACATTCGTACGCTGGTGGGGCGTAGGATAAATATCGGCACGTCCTATGCGGACACCCCGGAGCCTTTTCTGGGACTTCGGTCCAGAGCGTGGCTCTGCAAAAGGAACAATGGCAGACTTGGGGCCTTTTTAGGCACCTAGTTTCGACTAGGCTACTCTCGGGTGGGCGAGCTGCACTTTTGTCTCCTTTGTAACCCACGTATGGCACTAGATCTAACGTCTAGTTTAAGCCGTAAACTGGCATACGTGCCCAGACCCAGATTTGGGTTCGTGAAACTGCTTGCCTCATCAGGCTCACATTGAACCAAGTGAGCCGATCAGCAGCATAGACCAACAGGGTTCGAGTCTCGGTTCGTTCCAGACCTCCCCCTCTGTTTATCCCCACTTTAATCGGCCTTCGGGCTTTTAGCCGTGTGTCAAGTCGTGTCCGGTGGGAGGCAGCGACAAATATCTGGCACGTTCTTTGCGGAGCTCATACGAGGAAAAGAATCCTACGTTATTCGTAGTCGCATTCGCCTCACCGCCACTTCTAGTAGTAGATTCAACATCCTTTTTTTATACGGTCCTTTTTAAGGGCTATGAGAGATCCCCTTCTGCGGGTCGGAGCATCTCTAACTGGTTATAAATGACCAGTTGAAATAGACGGCCAGGAGGCAAACACGAAGAAGACTCACTAAGACCAGCCGGTTTTAACCATCGCTCGGTTCCGCTCGTCCGTTCGTCTGCGCAGCGCTAAAGGCACGGGTTAGCCTTTAGCTCCCACTTCGATACCTGCGCAGCGCTAAGATAACGCCAATCTTAGCCACGGCCCCCTGGCCTGCTCGCTCTCACAGCTTTGGCGCGAAAAAGCCTTAGCTACCGCACAGCTTTGGCGCGAAAAGCCTTAGCTATCGTCTCGATTCGCTCTCACAGTTTTGGCGCGACAAAGCCATAGCTACCGCCCGATACGCCCGCACAGCTTTGGCGCCAAAAGCCTTAGCTACCACGACAGCTTTGGCGCCAAAAGCCATAACTACTGCAAACTATACGCCCGCACAGCTATCTGGCGTGACAAAGCCATAGCTACCGTAAACTATACGCCTGCACAGCTACCTGGCGCGACAAAGCCATAACTACCGTAAACGATACGCCCGCACGACTATCTGACACGACAAAGCCATAGCTACCCGACGATACGCCCGCACGGCTATCTGGCATGACAAAGCCATAGTTACCGTAAACGATACGCCTACACAGCTATCTGGCACCATAAAGCCATAGCCACCGTAAATGATACGCCCGCACAGCTATCTGGCACGACAAAGCCATAGCAACCGTAAACGATACGCCTACACAGCTATCTGGCACGACAAAGCCATAGCCACCATAAACGATACGCTTGCACAGCTAGGGGCACGACAAAGCCCTAGCTTCATCGATCCGCTCGCTCGACTGCGTATATGCTAAGACCTGGCAAACCTTAGCCACTATCTCGTCGTTCGTTCACTTGGTCCGCAGTACTAAGACGCGATTAAGTCTTAGCAAACCACGCTCACTCGATCCGTACGCTACCAAGCTGCTAGCACCGACTTCGACCACGACGCTGTTACAGACGCTCCTGCATTCTACGACTCGACTGATCTCAGCTCCCAGCAACGATCATCCAACCGCACGTATGACTCGAACATACCAGCTACTGACATCGTCCATCTAGCTGGAGACCGGAACACTACGACCACGTCTGTAATTTCTGACAATAAATTGCCATTCTTGTTGATTTGTTACTTTGCCTCTTTGTCTCTTCATTGTCTTTGGTTGTCACTACTCGCACGCATTAAACAAAAATTCATTTGCGAGGTCGACTCGCTTATCGGCTCCGCAACAAGATGTTGATGACAACTGAGTTCAGTTTGCAATTGGACGAATCCACTCTTCTGGGAAACGAATCGCTACTTCTCGCATCTGTACGCTTCATCAAGGGTGGGTCACTGTGTCAAGAATTATTGTTTGCACGTCTCCTGGAAACAGATACCAAAGGATAATCAGTGTATCGAGCTGTGGAGGACTATTTCCAGAAAAAAAGCATTCCACTTACAAGCATCATCTCGTATGCAACAAATGGCGCCCCGTCCATGGTTGGTCGCCACCGTGGATTTCTAAGTTATTTGAAAAAAGCTGTTCCGAAAGTCCTCACAGTTCACTGTGTGATCCATCGACAACACTTGGTGGCAAAGAATTTGAGTGAGAAGCTACCTGAATCCTTATCGACTGTGATTACTGCAGTCAACAAAATCAAAGCAAATGCTCTCAATTCTCGACTGTTCCATTAGCTGTGTATTGAAAATGACGAAGATTTTCAATGCCTGCTTCTCCATACAGAAGTTGGGTGGTTGTCGAAAGGTAACTGTTTAAAAAGGTTTTACACACTGTTTAACAGTGTTCTGGATTTTTTTCGATAATCCAACCCTGAACTTTACGACAAACTGAAATCGAGTCTGACAGATATTGCTTACCTCACTGAAATGTTTTCCAAATTCAATGAAGTGAATTTGCAGCTGCAAGGTAATGAGACTTAATTAATCAAAGCCAAGTCCGCCCTCTCGGCATTCCTCTCAAAATTACAGCTCTACAGCAGGAACCTTGAACCTCGCGAATTCCGTCAGTTTCCTTGTTTGTCTGACTTGGAGAAGAAAACAGGAGTGAAGGACGATGACATTGCCGTGTACTGCGCTCATTTAGCGGAACTCCACAGGGATATGTCAGTCAGATTCAACGACCTATTTTCTCTTGAAATCCCTGGTTGGGTGATCAATCCGTTTACTGAACCTGGCACAGAGGTGCCAACCCATCTAGAAAAGGAACTTGTAAGTTTGCAAAATGACAAGGATCTGAAACCAAAGTTCAAAACCTCTTACCAAGCCTTTTGGATGCAAACAGCGATCCCAAAACGCTACCCAACCCCGTGGAAAGACATCAAGTTGTTTTTCATTGCTTTTCCAACTTCCTACCTGGTTGAAAGGGGATTCAGCGCTGTGTCCAGGCTCCTCACCAAACAAAGAAACAAATTCAACATAACAGAGCGTGGTTATCTGAGACTGCTCCTGACAAACCTTCATCCTGATGTTGACAGTTTGATTCCAAAGCACCAAACCCACCCATATCATTAAGCAGGGTAGTTGTTAAAGATTACTCGTTCAGTTTTACAATTTATTTCATGTTCAGTTCCAGGTGTTTGTGATTGAAAAATAAATGTTAACCATTTTTGTTTGTTAAAATTGTTTTTGAAACTCTTCAAACTGTTTGTGATTGAAGAATCAACCAATTCTTATGACATTTAACATTTCCATCGTTCTGGCGTTCGTTGGAAGAGGGGGGCGCTGGCATTTTGGTCCGGAGGTGAAGGGGGTGGTGGCAAAAAAGTTTGAAAACCACTGAGATATATATATATATATATATATATATATATATATATATATATATATATATGTCGTGCCACCAGCACGGATATCCCCGACCCTCTCTCGCCACTTCTCTCTATCGTTCAACGCCTCAGGCAGGTCTTTAGGGCTACATCCTGTATCCTCACATAGCTGCTGTATGTATGTTCGAGTTGGTCGTCCTGCTTTTGCTCGGCCATATGTGGGGATCCATAGGAGTACATCACTTATGAGCTCGTCTCTGCTTCTCCAGCAGTGTCCTGCATGTCCGGTTCGTCTAACTTGGATAGTTTTCGTGATGGGAGGTAGGTGGCCGTATAGTTGGCGCTTTTTGGGGTGTTGCCTCCAGGACTTGTTCAGTATTGCTCGCAGCATTCTTGTGTAATTGCCGTCTAGCTTTTTCTCCAGCCATTTTGTTAGCGTCCAAGTAGTGTATCCATATAACAGTATCGATACGACCGCAGCTTGGAAGAAACTGCATTTCATTTTATCGGTCAGGTCTGACTTCCATATGATCGATAGCTTATTGATAGCTGTCCAAGTCTTCGTTAGCCACGTGTCGATGTCTTTTTCGGTTGATGAGACACTGCTTCCTAGGTAGGTGAACTTGTCTACCAGTTTCAGAGAGCTTTCATCTAATGTGGAAATGTCGCATGTTTGATTAAAGCACATGTATTCAGTTTTGTGTGCATTGACATGGAGGCCAATGCCTGTGGCGGCTTGTTCCAAACTATGCAGTAGTGTTTCGGCTTAGTTGGGTGTATTTGCCAGAATCGCTATGTCATCGGCGTAGTCGGCGTCGGTAATTGTTTTTGCGGGGTACCTTCTGCTTCTTTTCTTTGTCAGCTCGAAGCCATTTTCTTTTATTTTATCAATCGATGTCCTGAGCACGTAGTCTAGACAGATGATGAAGAGGTATGGGCTAGCGTGTTCCCTTGCAGTACTCCTGCAACAATGTCGAAGTATTCTGTGCCTCCATCTGGTGAACGTAATTTCACTTTGGTGTTTCTATAGAGAATCATTATTGCAGCGACGATCTCTTTTGGTAGGCCGTATGCTAGTAGGATTTGTTCTATCTTCGATCTGTGAATGGAATCAAAGGCCTTGGTAAAGTCGACAAATAGTATTGTCGCCTGTAGGTTTTTTGCCCGTACGCCTTCAAGGATTCTACGAATAGTCCATATTTATGAGGTCGTGGATCTATTTCTTCGGAAGCCATTTTAGTTTTTCCTAAGAATGTTGTCAATTTTGGGTTCTATGCGGTTTCGTAGTAGGGCATTGTAAATTTTGGCTGCTATGGATGTAAGTGTTATTTCCTCGGTAGTTCTCTGCTAATCCAAGGCCACCCTATTTAGGAAAGGCGAGGATGCATCCGTTCGTCCATCTGTCTATCGGATTTTGATTATATACTGTGTTGCAGTGTCGGAGCAGTATGTCGTCGAATTGTCTGGTCTTCCATACTTCTGGGGGAATTTCGTCAAGCCATGCGGCTTTCCTATTTTTAATTTTTAAATAACTGAGTCGGGTTCTTCTTGTGTGAATGGTCCTAGTTTAATGCCCAATTGCTTGCTAATAATTCTGGTGATTGGTTCATGTGTAACTTTGGGTGGGTTTATATATATATATATTATATATATATATATATTATATATATATCATATATATACATATCATATATATATATATTCAGAGTATCACAAAAGTGAGTACACCCCTCACATTTCTGCAGATATTTAAGTATATCTCTTCATGGGACAACACTGACAAAATGACACTTTGACACAATGAAAAGTAGTCTGTGTGCAGCTAAAAAAACAGAGTTAATTTATTTTCCCCTCAAAATATAACTATTAAAAGCTAAACCACGGCCAAAAAAGTGAGTACACCCCTAAGAAACTACACCCCTAAATGTCTTAATTGAGTACTGTTTGTCATTTTCCATCCAAAATGTCATGTTACTAGGCCCATGTGTTACTAGGCCCATATGCATAGGGAGCAGGTGTGATCAAATTTGTAGTGCAGCTCTCACACTCTCTCATACTAGTCGCTGAAAGTTCCAACATGGCACCACATGGCAAAGAACTCTCTGAGGATCTTAAAAGACGTATTGTTGCGCTCCAAGAAGATGGCCAAGGCTACAAGAAGATTGCTAACACCCTGAAACTTAGCTGCAGCACAGTGACTAAGATCAATCCAGCGTTTTAAAAGAGCGGGGTCCACTCAGAACAAGCCTCGGGTAGGTTGTCCAAAGAAGCTGAGCACACGTGCTGAGCGTCATATCCAAATGCTTTCTTTGAAAGATCGGCTTAGGAGTCCTGTCAGCATTGCTGCAGAGATTGAAAAGGTGGGGGATCAGGCTGTTAGTGCTCAGACCATACGCCGCACTTTACATCAAATTGGTGTGCATGGCTGTCACCCCAGGAGGAAACCTCTTCTGAAGACGATACACAAGAAAGCCTCCAAACAGTTTACTGAAGACATGTCAACAAAACACATGGATTACTGGAACCATGTCCTATGTTCTGATGAGATGAAGATTAATTTGTTTAGTTCTGATGGCTTCAAGCATGTGTGGTGGCGACCAGGTTAGGAGTACAAAGATAAGTGTGTCATGCCTACAGTCAAGCATGGTGGTGGGAATGTCATGGTCTAAGGTTGCATGAGTGCTGCAGGTGTTGGAGAGTTATATTTCATTGAGGGAAACATGAACTTCAACATGTACTGTGAAATACTGCTGCAGAGCATGATCCCCTCCCTCCAGAAAACTGGGTCGCAGGGCAGTGTTCCAGCATGACAATGACTTCAAACACACCTCCAAGACGACCATTGCTTTACTGAATTGGCCTAGGGTAAACCTGGCCAAGTATGTCTCCTGAGTTGAACCCAATAGAACATCTTTGGGGAATCCTTAAGCGGAAGGTGGAGGTGTGTAAGGTCTGAAATATCTGCCAGCTCCGCGACGTCATCATGGAGGAGTGGAAGAGCATTCTAGTGGCTGCCTGTTAAGCTCTGGTAAACTCCATGCCCAGTAGAGTAAAGGCAGTTCTGGATAATGATCGTGGCCATATAAGATATTGACAATTGACATGGTGTATGTTAATATGGACAACTTTCCCTAAGGGGTGTACTCACTTTTGTTGGCAGGGGTTTAGCTTTTAATGGTTATATTTTGAGTTATTTTGAGGGGAAAATAAATGAACTCTGTTATATAAGCTGCACACAGACTACTTTTTATTGTGTCATTTTGTCGGTGTTGTCCCATGAAGAGATATACTTGAATATCTGCAGAAATGTGAGGGGTGCACTCACCTTTGTGATACACTGTATATATTATATATATATATTTTATATATATATATATTATATATA